>VMDO01004405.1:0-126131 GCA_007922755.1 Pedetes capensis
AATTGTGGTGCTGGAGACGTCTATTGAATATACCATGGACTGCCAAAAGAACCAACAGATCTGTCCTAGAAGAGGTCCAACCAGAGTGCTCCTTGGAAGCAAAAATGGCCAAACTGCGTCTTACATATTTCGGACATGTAGTCAGGAGAGAACAATCCCTGGAGAAGGACATCATGTTTGGAAGAGTGGCAGGTCAACGAAAAAGAGGAAAACCCTCCACCAGATGGATTGACACAGTGTCTGCAACAATGGGCTTAAACATAAATAAGATGGTTTGCCAACTGAAATTCTTAACTACAGCATTATCCTGCCAAGTCAAAAAGGCAGGCAGGAGTAAGGAAATATTAAGAGGGCTAAGAACCTAATATTAGTCTCACATCTTGCCAAGCACTGTCCTGTGTAAGGTTGTCCATTTATGCCCATTATGTCCATTACATTTCATGCCCACACTTTAGGCATGAAATGTATACATGGACATTACATTGAATTGTCCAGCCTCAGCTTATAGGGCTCAGGAAAGAGTAATTCTTGTTCTTAGTTGTAGAGTTCTTAGCCAACTTTTGGAGGAAACTAGAATTCAAGATCCAGTCTGTTCTACAAGTGGTGGTGTTGGATGTCATCAAGTCAGGTCTCTCTCATAACAACCCTATGTATAACAGAACAAAACACTGCCTGATACTTTGCCATGCTAGACTTTTCAATGGTTGGTTATTTTAAGAGTGGGGCGCCAGGTACTTCTACCAAGGCTATCGCACCTAGTATTCCTAGTCTCCCATCCAGGTACTAACCAGGCCTGACCCTATTTACCTCTGACATCTGACGAGATTGGTTGCCAGGATGGTGTGGCGGTGGCCATTCTATGGGAAGATAATTAAAACTCAGAAACCTCATCTTCTGTACAGGGCTACAATCTAAGAACAGAAGTACTGTAGCTTTTCTTCTAAAACCCTTTCTCTTTCTCTCTCTAAAGTCACCCCAGTTTCTACCAAGAGTAGTCAGAATAAAATCAATTTGTTTTTAAGATAAGCTTAGCTTCATCAACTTGGTCTGATTATTTACACAAGTGCACCAAGAATAGCAATTGGCCACATAGGCTCTTTTTAAATTTGCTTTGATGAGGAATCTCAGTTTGGACTTAAAATTTCTCAACACTAGGAAATCAAAACAGGCACATTTCAGACTATCTGTAGTACCTATAAATTCATTCTATGTATATTCTTAAATATGACATCCCAACCAAGCCTTATTAATTGTAACTAATATTTCCAGTTGTATCCTGTTATAAAAAGAATATATTCCCATTAAACAATGCTAATTAGTACATTGTTGTAAAAATAAGAATACTCATGAGTTGTTTCTGCAATCTGAAGAGATCAGGTATAGACAAAAAGTGAAGGGTTCAAGTTTGTTCTCAAAGGTATACTTCACTAAATTTCATAAGATATTGATAGCTTAAAAGGAAAAATGTTTCTTTAACTCTGGAAAACAAAACATTAAAATAACCAGCAATATTCAAATTTTTAAAAACTACGTCATCATATAATTCACCACCATGTAATTAATTTTTGTTCTGTTTGATGTTGAGTTAGAAATTTTATGAGTCCGGTTTTTCTACATTAGTTTTGGAAAGCTGGGGATGTAACTCAGTGGTAGAGTGTCTGCTCAGCATACACAAGGCCCTGGGTTCCAGTACCACAAAAATAAATAAATTAAAAAAAATTTTACCCCGTCCAATGGTATGATCTTAAAGGTGCCCGAAACCTGTACTTGACAGTGCTTTTTTTTTCATCTTTTCCATAATCTTGAGGATAATATTATGATAGTTTCTTGCAAAAAAAACATGAGACTAAAGCAACTTAAAATGGCCATAAAGATCTGATGACAGTTCATTATAACAATGATGCAGTGGATAAGGAGATCTGGTTATTTTTGTAGCATACTATAATTTAACATAATAACTGATATTATCTGACAATGTATCAGACTTTCAAACTCCTAGGTTCAAGGGATCTTCCCACCTCAGCCTCATGAATACCTGGGACCACTGACACAAACCATCCTAGCTACAAATTTATACAAATTTTGGAACACATATTGGAAAATATCCATACAAATATAATGCAAAGAAGGTCTAGCACTAATTTCACAATTCTTCACATATAACTTAATGTACAAATAAGTCTAATTGATTTAGTATTTTCCATTTGGGATGTTACAGGGGGCTTAGGAATATACCAAAGTTGTTGTTGTTGTTGTTAGGTGCCGTCGAGTCGCTTTCTGACTCATAGCGACCCTCTGTTCAACAGGGGAAACACTATTGTCAGTGCTTCTCTGCTGTTCATAGGGTTTTCAAAGGCAGATTGATTTTTGGGAGGGGGTTGCCAGGTCCTTCTCCCAAGCCTACAGCTTCTGGTGTTCCCAGGCGGTCTCCCATCCAGGTACTAACCAGGCCCGACCCTGCTTAGCTTCCAAGATCTGACAGGATGGGATGCCACAGGGCTACCGCTGCAGGTATACCAAAGTTAGTTGGAGGTAAAAAGAAAAATTAGAATTTGACTTTGGAGAGTTTGTCAAAAATGTCAAAAGGCTTAAAACACTGATCAAAACAGGATCACAGGTCACTGTGAAGTAATAGTTATCCATTTAACCAGAGTGACTCCCAAAGGTATAACAAGGTTCTACAGTTGGCAACAAAGTTTTGCCTTTGATATTGAGTTTGTCAAAGTTTTGCCTTTGATATTGAGAAGACTCATTTTTCTTAAGTCAAAGACTAAACAAAAGACAAGACAAAGCACAAAAATTATCTTGATAAAACACAAAAGCTTTGTTTCCTAGGCCCATTACTTAATAGCAAAAACTAACAACAACAACAACAAAAAAAAAAACCTTAATATTCTCAGACCAATACTCCAAGAAAAGTTTGTCATTTTAACAGAGAAAATCAAATTCTACTTTTGCACTAATGTACTATTAATATAAAAGCTTCAATCCGCAGCACTGAAAAAAAGAGAGAAAAGAAAAAAAAAAGAAAATACTAAAGGTAATTTTAAACTTTTAAAATAAATTTATGCTACCTGAGCTCTGATCACATAAGATTTCAAAATTTTGTAGCCCTTTCTAAAACAAAAAAAGTTCCTTCATAACATCGCTTATCAAACATCTTATTTTGCTTGCATACAGATTTGTTTCTTCACAGTAACTTAATTATATAAATTAATTATAATTTTTAACTTTTTTTGGAGGGCGAAGAGTCTATGTTGCTCAGGCTGGCCTCAAACTTGTGATCCTCCAGTGTCTGCACCCGAGTGCTGGGATTACAGGCATGTGCCACTATGCCTGGCAGTTTTTAACTCTTCATAACCTTAATTTCTAGTGACAACTAGTAAAAGCATTGTGCTTGGTCTTATAGTAGCATTCACCATTTCATAATTTCTAGAATAAATTTTCATGTTTGTTTAACCTAAAGATACTTAGCTTCCCTGCACTGTATAAAAAACAAGATGCCAGGGCCAGGAGAGTAGCTCAGTGGTAGAGCACTTGCCTAGCATATGATGACCCTGGGTTCAATCCCCAGCACTGTTCAAAAAAGTTTAATGTTTCAGTATTTTATTTATAAATGACCCAGAGATTTAATGAGTACCTATTACTTAGTTTCTCCTGCAGCCATATCACCATGGCACCTGATCCTGTCAGATCTCAGAAACTAAGCAGGCTGCGACCTGGTTAGTACTTGGATGGGAGACCACCTGGGAATAACAGGTGCTGTAGGCTTGGGAGAAGGACCCAGCAACCCACCCTCAAAAAACAATCAGCCATAAGCTGGACCCGGTGGCGCGTGCCTGTAGTCCCAGCAGCTTGGGAGGCAGACGTAGGAGGATCGCAAGTTCAAGAGCAGAGGCAGTCTGCGTAACTTAGCGAGACCCTGTCTCAAAAAGTGAAAAAATGGGCTGGGGGTGCAGCTTAGTGGTCCAGCACTTGCAGAGCATGCAAGCGTGAGGCCCTGGGTTCAACCCCTAGTACCGCAAAAAAAAAAAAAAAAAAAAAAAAAAGCCATTGAAAGCCCTAAGAATAGTAAAGAAGAAGCACAATACTGTTTTGCCTGTTACACATAGAGTCGCTATGAGTCTAACACTGAGTCCATAGCACCTAACAACAATAATATTACTTAATTTCACTTTGAGGTTTTAAGTTACCAAAAAGATGTTTGAAACTACTTTTAGGTAGGTATATAAAACAGGGGTCCTTAATCTCTAGGATATGGACCAATACTGGTCAGTGTCCTGTTAGGAACCAGGCCACACAGCAGGCGTTGAGTGGCAGGCAAGCAGCGAAACTTCTTCTGCATTTACAACCACTCCCTATCACTTGCATTCCCTCCTGAGCTCTGCCAGACTGGCAGGTTTGTGGAAAAACTGTCTTCTATGAAACCAGTCCCAGGTGCCAAATAGGTTAAGGACTGCTGTTATAAAACATAAGTATTATTGAGAAGTTCATCTATACTCCTGTCCTCACTATATCTTGCTTCATTCACTTATTTTTAGGCCTTTATTTTTTTGCGGGGATACTGGAGATTGGACCAGGGTCATGTGCATGCTATCATTCACCTGTTCTTAACAAGTATGTATGAACTAACTGTTCATGAAAATTTTATGAGACAATAAAGCTAGTCACAATTTTAAGATGTTTTTCTTGCTGACAAATCAGGCAAGTATGACAGAAGCAAAGAACATGGTTCTTCCTTCTTTTTCCCCACCACTGACATGCATTAAGAAATCTGCAAATTTTATTTTACTGTGCATCCTACTTTCTGGTTGAGGTTTAGTTTGGGGACCTTAAACCTCGTTGGTTGTTAGGTGCCATTGAGTCGGGTCTGACTCATAGTGAGTGGCCCTATGCTGCTCCTGTCTGTCTCCTGTTACCACTTACTGCCATCAAATGCTCAGGGATGCAGACACTGCCAAAGACCAGCACTTGAAGGGTTTCTCCTTGCCTACCCGTGATTTCTCTAGGTAGAACAAAAGGACCCCAGCCAGCTGATTTGTGACACTATGAAGGAAAGAGGGGTGTCGCACAATGTTTTGCCTTCACAAGCGTTTCTTTCACAGGGTGCTGGCTTTCCTTGGTGGATGGCCTTTGCCCTCCTTGTCCTACCTGTGACCAAGGGGCCCTTGTTGCACAGACATTTTCATGAAACCAGCAGGCCCCTGGTGGTAATCTTGCCTGTCAGCGACTCATTGATCGGTCCATGAGACTATGACTTGGAGACAGAGACCCTTATAAAATAGTGGCAAGCACCGCAGGAACTCTCAGGAGCTCAGCTTTTGCCCACTGTTGGTATGTTAATTTGCACTTGAAAAATGTTTTAAAAGAATTGTGTTTGCAGCTGCTGCTCTGCTGGCGTCACACCCCAATGCCAGTACTGCCTGCCTCTGGCTCTCTGAGCTCCAGCTGAAGAAGAGGAATACTGAAGTGGGTCTCTGTACCATGACTTGTACAAAGCCTGCACCCCACAAAGCCACCCTGTAAAGCACGCAGGAAGCACTGGCTACAAAAGCCACCACAACAGCACAACCTCTACTGGAGGGGTGAAGAAAGCTCCTAGTTATAGGTTAGTGGCACTAATGAAACTAGATGCTATCAGAAGTCCACTGAACTTCTGATTCACAAACTCTCCTTCAAGTATCTAGTGCCAGAGATTGCTCAGGATTCAAACCATATCTGCACTCCCAGAGGTCACTATTCGTGCTCTGTAGGAAGCAAGCAACGTTTAGCCTTTTTGAAGATACGAACCTGTGTGCTGTAGGGGTGAAGTGAGAAATCAAAGAACAGGGGAAACAGCCTTTGAGGAATTGGTAGGAAAATTAGAGATGTAAGCCAAAAATAACAATAACTTACACCTGGCAGCCAGAAGCACATCTGGGCAGGTTTGCTTCCATGCAAGTATTGCTGTAATGTGATTGGTTATCTTTGCTGTACTGTGATGGACACCTTTTCTGTAATGCAATTGGATACCTTTTTTGTGGTGTGATTGGACACTTTTACTGTAATGTGATTAGTTACCTTTGCTACACTGTGATAGGACAATGTTTCAAGCCCCTTCACAAATCCCTCGCTTTGATTGGACTGTATATAGACAAAGGACTCAAAGCCAATTGGCTCAGGCCATTCAGGCCTAGCTATATAAGGAGCTGCACTGCAGCAGCTCTCTCTCTTGCCTCATGATCTTCGACAAGATAAGAACTCTCTGTGACGACAATCACGGACAACTCTCCAGGACATTGAGACCAGGACAACTGGACGGCGCACTCAAAGACTACAATCAAGCTGAGAACAGTCCCTTGGCCCAGTGCCTAGGGACAGAAGATGAGGACAGTCTCCAGTCCCAGTGCCAGAGCAGAAGAGCTGCCTTGCCCTCCAGGCACGCTGAGACCTGTAGCACTAGATACTGAACTGTACACTTTTGGGTTCCTCCCGGCCCTTGTGAGGGCAGAGAGGCAACAAACAGCTGCATGATCCCCACAAGGTAAAGCATCCCGAGGCCTTTCCTTTCTCCCCTCTCCTCTCTTGGCGCTCCTGAGGGCCACAGGAGTCTGCAACCCTCACCCAAGGGTCCCAAGTTAAGTGAGTTACATGAGTAATTATCTCTGTGCACGGCCGCACCTCCCACCTGAAACATCTGGGCCACAGAGGTTCATGTTGCCCCACAATGTGCTACCCATGCCAGAAGTGGAATAATTATGCAAAAAAAGGATATAGTTAGCACACTGCGTAAGTGGGGAATGGCTTAGAGATCCACTATGGTGAGAAACATTTTATTCTCAAATTTTTTTCCCTTCTTGTTATCAATAGTTCTGAATGATAGATATTTGCTCCCCATGGGGTCAAAAAGTACGTACGTATGTGACTGAGAGTAGAAAATCAGGGGAAAGAAATCAAGTATTGGAAACTTCTGTTTTAATTTGTGTATGAATTTTTTTGTGTGGTATTGAGGGGCTGAATCCAGGATCTTGCACATATTTTGCAAGCGCTCCCCAATGAGCTGCACCCCTATATCCATTCTTATTTTTTATCTTGAGACAGAGTCTTTCTAAGTTACACAGGCTACCTCTGACCTCGAACTAGTGATCCCCCTGCCTCAGCTTCCTGAGTTGCTGGGACTGCAGGTGTGTGCCATCAAACCTGGCCTTGTGTATGAATTTTTAACGCAAACACAAGGATGTAAAGCATTAATGCAAGTCAAAATGTTTCAGTTAACAAGTTATAGCAGTTCAACTTTATAACAATTCTAAATAAACCTGTTAAATTTTTCTGCACAATGCCAGCCTTTGGATTTTTTCTTAAAGTAAACCTTCTGATGATGAAAAAAATGTAGAAACAATGAAAACACAGGAAAAGAAGTGTAAGTTGCATACACACGGCTCAAACTGAAACCCAGAGTACTCACCAGGAAGGATGGGATGTCCTCAGTAGAAACAAACTCTGGACAAAGCCAGTGAGCCTGACCTGAAGGAGGAGCTTGTACCATGGCAGGGTCAGCAGGGCTCAGCTGGGTGGCAGACATGGCACCCCCTCGGATGTTTCATCCAATTCATGCTGATCTGAAATGAGTGACACAGACCAGCTCTCTAAAGAGCTTATTTGGGATAGCAAGGGATTCTGGTCAGGACGTGCATGGACCACAGGTGCTTTTGAGAGGGTTGAGGCAAGAGGAAGGCTTTGTTTTTTCAACTTTTCAATTTTTCGGTAGTTCTGGAGATGGAATCCAAGGCCTCACATATGCAAGAGCTCTAACTCTGAGTTACACCAAAGGGAAGCCTTTAAAGGCAACAAAGGGGAAATTTACATGTAAGGTCCCCCAGATTCCCACTCCTGATTTCTTTTTGTGTCCTGACAGAAAATCACAGAGCACCTTAGCCTCACTGTGATCCAATGTCCAGTCAGGACCTTGAACATTCCCAGGCCCTGATAAAGGTGTCCAGGTTGTACCCAGAGCACTGAAAGGAAGTGGCCTGGGCCTATGCCACATTCTTTCAACCCTCACATAAACTCCATACCGCAGCCCCCTTCCTGTGAACATATATCCCTTCTCTCTCTGTGGCCTGCTTGGTTGGTGGCTGGGGCCACCTTGGCAGTGCATAGATGCTCCAACAGGTCAGCCTTGGGGAGGGTTTGAAATTTCAAGTGGTCAGTTGGGTGTGGTGGCGCATGCCTGTAATTCCAGCACTTGGAAGGCTGAAGTAGGAGGACTGACATAAGTTCAAGGCCAGCCTGGTCTACACAGCAAGTTCCAGGACAGCCTGGGCTACACAGCATGAAATTGTCTCGAAACAAACAAACAAACAACAACCTAAAAAAAAAAAAAAAAAAAAAAAAAAAAAAAAAAAAAAAAAAAAAAAAAAAAAAAAAAAAAAAAAAAAAAAAAAAAAAAAAAAAAAAAAAAAAAAAAAAAAAAAAGCTATGATCAATGTACAATGAAATGCATGTAGGGAAATGTCGTAACGAGACCTATTATGTTGTACATTAAAAATTACCAATAACAGGAAACCTTTCTATCTTAGACAGAACTGGAACCCAAGGACATATAGAAAAATATTACCAAGTAAAAGATAGAGAAGATTTAGATGGGGGGTGGGGGGGAAGCATACGGGAGGGTAAGGGGGAACCTATATGAATAATGTACATCAAGGTGCATATATGGAAATGTCACAATGAAAAGCATGTCAGAATGAATCACATTAAGGTGTACATTAAAAATTTCCAATAAAAAAATTACCAATAAAAAAAATGGTCAGCGAGGGAGCCCAGTCCAGCACCTATAATGGCGATGACAGGCTGACCTCTGCTATAAGCAGCACATCTGGCAAGAGAGGCTGAGCTGGCAGCAGAGCAAAGTGTACAAGTTAGAGGCCAAATAACAACCACAAAGAGGCAGCCTCAACTGCCCAGATGCTAATTACCGACATGGCAGGCTCAGCACAAGGGGATCTGGCTGAACATGCTGGCATGCACTGTTACACTTGTAAGACCAAGAGGTCTCTGAAATAGAGGGGGTTTTGAACTGTGCAGGTGCCAGCAAAGGTGAAGGATGCATTCCCTAAGCCACCAGCAGCACAGCAAGATAGCAGCTGGGAAAATGGCCACTGGACATAAGGGGCCAGGGAGTTTTAAAAGGACATTCTGGGGAGAGGCAACAGATTGTTCACCCTGCCCCTGCATGGGCTGCTGATTAGAGGGGCAGGACCACGTGAAGCTGGCAAAGTCCTGGCATAGGTCAGTCTATAAAGAGAGTTTTTGTTACTTCTTGGCTGGTTGGTTCCAAAAGCAGAATGTGATGTGGCCTTGATGTGTAGAGGAGAGGAATATGGAGCCGTTACTTCTTTGTTGATTTAGCTTGAAGTTGTGAGTTACAGGGGCCTTGTCTTCTCTCTTTCCTCCATTATCTGGCATGTAACTAATTCAGGACATCTCACAATTCCCTTCTTATTGCATGTTCAAGCCATTGTCTGGTTTCCACTTGGAATGACAAAAAAAGATGGAATCTCAGACAGTGAAAGTAAGTCTCAGAACTTGGAGGAAGTGACATAGTCAGAGGACAGCAGAAGCGGCACCTCAGGGCTCACCCCTTAAACTCAAAGCAAACCTGTCAGACAGGCACGCAACCCCATCCCCTGCCCCTTAGGTTTACTCCTGGTCCGAATATACTTTGCTGGAGCTCATTGATCTGGTTAGCCACTTTCAGCCATGGCCAGAGGAGTCCTCAGTTGTACTGGCACGGGACAGCAGGGTTGTCAGAAGGCCTCTGTCTGGAAGTGAGGCAGAAAAGCTTAGTAGTGTCACAGCAGCCCTTTGGTGGCAATGCCAACGTAGCTCCTAGGCCATTCCCAGTACACATTCTCTGACAGACTAGATCACCTATCCTGTATGGAGGCCTGCGTATCTGCCTGGCAACTCTGTGCCATGGAAGAAAATATAGGTGTGGGCTTTGTCTCATGAGTTAGCAGTGTGGATGACTCTATATCCCTGCTTTCTAGGGCCTGATGATGCCACTTTCACAAAGGCCAACATGTATGATGAGCTGCTCGAGGCTGGCCACCATTGTAAGGGATGTGGCTCTTTGTTTTGGGTCCCTTGTCATGTCATCAAGTTTAGTGTACCCCAGTGTTACCACTTATCCTGAGGTGTTCCCCTTTTGGGGACCGCCACTCAGGGGAGATGTTGGGTTCTTGGCTTGATGGCAAAAATGAACTTTATAATGAGTCAGTAAGAGAGTGAAGCAGTTGGAAGTTTATTAGGTAAAGGAAAGCGATAGTACACACTTCAGGGTGAAATGCAGGCATTTAGAGAGAATGAGATGCCCTTAAGTGTCTTCACAACAGGTATTTGTATGATTTTGGGCTTTTGAAGTTACATTGCTCAATGGGGTACCAACGGATGTCTGGTATAGACTTGCAGATTGGAAAATGAGCATTGTTAAAATGCCTAGATTGGGATAGTCGAGGAAATTCCTACTAGTCTTAAGGAAATTGCCGAGGTCTGTTAACTTTAATTATAGTCCATAATCTGGTTTGGTAAGATTCTTAGGGAAGCACTGGTTTCTAGGCAGGCAGGTCTCACAGCAACC
Source organism: Pedetes capensis (assembly GCA_007922755.1). Taxonomy (NCBI): domain Eukaryota; kingdom Metazoa; phylum Chordata; class Mammalia; order Rodentia; family Pedetidae; genus Pedetes; species Pedetes capensis. The sequence goes on from VMDO01004405.1 coordinate 10,622, forward strand.
TTTCTCTTCTGGTTGTGTTGGAATTCTTGTCTCATAAGACTCAGACCAATTCCCAGTATGAGAGAAGTCCTTTCCTTCCCATGTCCCCCAAGTTCTTCTGTCTTTTTATCCTGCCTCAGCCAGGGGCCCCTGCGTATGGTGTGGGCCAGCCCTAGGTGGAAACAGGTGAAGAAGAGACTGATGGATGCAGCCTAGTAAAGATGGGTGCAAAAACAGGGGAGCCTGGAAACAGATACCGCACAATGGCGCTGGGAAGCTTAATGCTGGCAAGACAGTGGAGTAAGGAAGTAGACGGGCCCGGCCAGTGCTCCCGAGACAGGAGGGTCCTGCAGCCCGCGCACCATGAGGGTCGCCCTAGCCCTGGGCACTGCCGCAATGTCGAGCTGCTCAGGGGACAGGGACCCCATGTGAAGTGGGGATCCACTGGCCCCTAGAAACAAGCCGTCCGGCTCTGGTAGAGGCACGCTGCGCGCACTCTAACGCACGCTGCTGACTCCAGCGCCGTCCTCCTGTCTGCTCTGCCATCCCCACCGGCGCCTGGACATCCTGGGGGAACTGAGGCCCAGGCTCATCCCCGCCACGTAGGGAGCACTGGCATACCTGCTGGCGACTGGCACGCCGTGACCTGGGCCCCTACTGGGTGGCGGTCTGCTCTCCGAACACACCTGAGAAACCGACGCCTGCGCGGAAAGGTGAGCCCGAGATACTGGGCAGCACGCGCACGCGCAGCCAGAGCCTCGGCGCGCACGGCTGCGCGGCCGCCCCGCCTCTCGCGGGCTGGGGTCACCGCCACACTAGCTCCGCGCAGCCCGGTGGGGTCTTGCCTCCGGGACGCCCCACACTCAGGGGGCCGCGCGGGCTTTCGCCACCCCGCGCCGTCCCTCCGGGCCCTCCGGGCCACGCCTCGGAGACTCTCCGACCTGTCCATCTCGGGTCGCCCCGCCCCGCCCGGACGTACGTCACCGTCCCCGCCGCGGGGGCAGCGCCTGCGGGCGGCGGCGCGGGAGCGGATTGCTGGTCCTCGGCGCAGCCCCGCCCCTGGCCCGCGTTTTCCATGTGGGAGGTGGCAGTCGGGACAGCTCGTCCCCGGGGCCTGTGCTGCGACTGCGGCGGCCGCAGGTTGGTGCTCGCAGGGCGGGCGGCAGCGCATGCGGGGCAGGGGGCGGGCTGCACCGGCTGGGCACCCGTGGCGGGGGGACGAGCGGCAGGGAGCCCGGAGTGGCAGGGCGCTTCTCCCGCAGAGCCCGTGGGCCAGCCCTTGGTCCCCGTCTCTGTGGGGCCCAGGGGGCGGGAGGTCCTGGCATCGGACGTCGCGCAGCGGGGCCCCTCCGTTCAGTTCCCTTCCGTGGTTAGACGGGAACCATCAAAGGCAATCTGCGTGCCCGCCCCCCTGTGTGTTGGAAACTTCCACCTCGGAGACCTGCAGGCAGACTCCTTGTGGGAATGAGGGGCTTAAGAGGAGTAGCTCTGCGCCGCCTTCCTCTTCTGTAAACAGGCGCGATAATCTTGGTCTCACCGAGTTTTTATGAACATTAGGAAGGATTTTCGAAAGCAAAGCAGGAGCCAAGCCCGACTGTTTACACTACAGAGGGCTTTCCTGACTATAACCCACCGCCCCTGCTGCAGACTGACTGATTTAGAATCTTTGGGAATAAGGGCCAGAAGTTTAGCTCAGTTGCTAGAGTGCTTGCGTGCACTGAGGCCCTGGGTTCAGTCCCAGCACCAAAAAAAAAAAAAAAAAAAAAAAAAAAAAAAAAAAAAAAAAAAAAAAAAAAAAAAAAAAAAAAAAAAAAAAAAAAAAAAAAAAAAAAGGAGAGAGAAAAAAATAGAGGCCTAGAAGCTACTTTTACAGAATGTCCCATTAGAATCCAAGAAGGCCATTGGGTTACTGAAATAGACTGGCAGGTGACACAGTTGACTGGTGATTACACTGGGTCTTGTGTATCCAAGGACTCAACCAATGTTGAAAACATTCCAAAATGCTTTTTTAAATTGAGAGCTGGGTGCTGTGGCTCACACCTGTAATCCCAGTGTTCTCTTGTTTTTGTTGTTGTTAGGTGCCATCGGGTTGGGTCCTACTCATAGTCACCCTATGGCCAACAGGACGAAACTCCCTGACACTGTGCCATGCCTGGTACTATGTGAGTCCTTCTTTGCTAATCATAGGGTTTTCAATGGCTGATGGTTTGGGGATTGTTTTGAGAGTGAGCTGCCAGGACCTTGTCTTTTTTTTTTTTTTTTTTTTTTTTTTTTTTGGCGGTGCTGGGCATTGAATCCACAGCCTCAAGAGTGCACAAAGCAGTACTCTACCAGCTGAGCTAAACCTCTAAACAGTATATGACTGTTGTTTCTGTAGCATTTACATTCTGTTAGGTATGAAAAATGATTTAAAGTATATGAGAGTATGTGACAAGTTCTTTGCAAGTATGATGCCATTACATATGAGGGTCCCATCAGATTCTGGAAGCTAAGCAGGGTCAGGCCTGGTTAGTACTTGGATGGGAGACAGCCTGGGAACACCAGGTGCTGTAGGCTTGGGAGAACGGCCCAGCAGCCCACTTCTAAAAAGCAAGCAGCCATTGAAAAACCCTATGAATAGCAGAGAAGCATTAACAGTACTGTTTTGCGTGTTGTACATAGGGTCGTCATGAGTCGGACACCAACTTGACGGCACCTAACAACAACAACATGTACGAGGGAATTGAGAATCTGTGGATTTTGGATCTGCAGTGGGTTCCTAGAGCCAATTCCTCATGAATACCAGGGATGACTAGATATGCATGTCAGAAGTGCACCTGGTCTGTGATTTCAGGAGGAACAATTAAATGGAAAGCCCTTCTTTACAAAGATCTTTCCTTGTGTGGCAGGTCCTATGCCAGGGCCAGTGGCTGCCTGCCTCCACGTGCAGCAGACACTAAAGAAGATGGCAGCTGTGGGCAGCCTGCTCGGGTAAGCATGGGCTTCCAGGCCCCTCTGGACTCCTGTCAGGGGTTATACCAGGGAATGTCCTGTCCTCAGCAGCAGGGGACTGTTTTAAGCTTGCTCCGTCCTGCCTGTCATCCCCTCTCTTCAGTGCTAGGAGACCTGTATTCTCAGTCACCCACAGTGGCTTCTTCCTGGGTCTGGGGCTAGAACTGCTGCAACTATGGCTTGTGGCTCCTCAGGACTCCCAGCTGTGGATCACCAAGGTCTGCTAGGGTCTCCAATGGCCAGATGGTTCTTCACCGTGCCCAGACTTCTGCTGGCTGGCCTGATCACATGGGTGCTCTCTGCCCAGCACCACCTGCTGACCAGTGTCTGCATATTTGTCTGTAGCCTTATGTGGCAGAGCACCGTGAGGGCAGCCTCTGCTGCACCCCGCCGTTTGCACGCGTCTTCCCAGTGGGCTGACAGCAACAGAGTTTTGCTCACTCGGCTGCGGCGCCAGGCCTACGCACGCCTCTACCCAGTGCTGCTGGTCAAGCAGGATGGCTCCACCATCCATGTCCGCTACAGGGAGCCACGACGCATGCTGGCGGTAAGCTTTCTAGTGGCCAGCAGGAGGCTGAGCCATGGTGGTATGGCTTGTGAGCACTGGATTCGGGATGAACACATAGGTGCAGTTACAACATCATGCTTCAGGGGTGGGGAATAGATTGCTGGAAAGAGAAGGATTTAGACCCAGAACTCACTTCAAGCACCAAGACAGTATCAGTAGCCGGGTGTGGTGGCACACGCCTGTAATCCCAGAGGCTCAGAAGGCAGAGGCAAGAGGATCACAAGTTAGAGACCAGAGGCAGTCTTCATAACTTAGCAAGACCTTGTCTCAAAAAGTAAAAAAATGGGCTGGGGGTGCAGCTCAGTGGTCCAACACTTGCAAAGCATGCAAGCGGGAGGCCCTGAGTTCAACCCCCAGTACCCCCCCACCAAAAAAAGATAGTATCAGCGAGTCAGCGTGTTTTTTTTTTTGTTTTTTTTTTTTTTAAGAAAATCTGGGGAAAGGGAGCAGAAAAATAGTTCTCTTAATAAAATGAAAGCTTTAAAGGCAAGAAAGACCAACAGAATTTATGAGAATTAAGGTAGCGTAGAATAGAAGGCAGGAGACACCAGGCGAGGGCCCGGGCAAAAGCTTTCCTTGGGCAGTCCTGACTCCAGCTGTGAGGATGTACTTCTGCTTCTCCCCACGCAGCTGCCCCTAGACCTGGATGCACTGTCTCCAGAGGAGCGCCGGGCCAGACTGCGGAAACGTGAGGCTCACCAACAGAAGGACGACGAGGAACTAGAGCTGGCTGATGGTTTTGATGCTGAACGTTACAGACAGTTTTGGATCAAAAACAAGAAGTAACGGTGGCTTGAAGTTGCCCCATGCCTTTGTGAGGGTGAGGGAGCATTTGCCTGTAAACTACATATTCTTGAAGCCATCACTCGCGTCAGAGTCTTCCCTTGTGTACCCGCCGCTGCAGCATACTGCCTCAGAGCCAGAGGGGGGGGGCTCTGGGCCTAGGGCTGCCCTGAAGGTCAGAGTCGGTCAGGCCTGTGGTCTGCAAGGCTATGGAGCATGCAGACAGCTGTATAGGAAGCTTTGCTTGCTTGGCCTTGGGAGCCCAGTTTGTTGCACTCCCGACCCGGCCTAGCAGGAGCCACAGTGACATGTCCTGGAAGGCAGGCACTTTCAAGGTTACACTCCTCACCTGCCTTTTCCTAACAAGGCTGCCACAGGGACAGACATATCCACAACCAGGGGCCCCAAGGAGTGACCAGGCTGTGTGTCTTGATGCTCCAGCCCGGACTACACAGTGTGCTGGCTGCAGACCACCTGGAGCTTTGCGCTTCTGCTCTCTCCTGACGCAGAAGTGCATCCAGAAGGGGAATGCATACACACCACCGGGGGCCTGAGACCATCCTAGGCCTCATGTTGACAGGCAGCCACTCCTCAAGGCTGCTCAGGCTGGAGGCTTTGGAGGTGTCCTGGACTCTTGCCCCACATCCTCCCAGCCCCATACCCACTCTCCCTTCTTGGCCACACCTAACACTCACTCTGTGGTCACACATCATAGGCTTGCCTTCCACCTGGGCTGTAAGCACACCACGGCCTGGCCAGCATGGGGCTCCCAGGTGTTACTGCCCTGTGCCCCTCCCCTGTGCTCTTGGGAGACCCTCCCTGGAGCCGGCCAGGTGACTCCTCTCCCCATCACTGGCCCACACTGCTGCCCAGTGTGTGCTGCTATGTGTGCAGCATCCCTGGACCGTCCAGGCCACGCACCTGTCCACCGGATGCTCCTGATCCCGTGGGAGCAGTTTGTCCTCTCAATCCAGGATACCAGCTCAGGGCTTATCCCAGTACCTTGCTTCTTGCCCAATAGGCACTCAGCAGATGTTCAGAGTGACTGGATGAACACAAGGCAGGCCTGGCTCAGTCTGGGCTATCACAAAGTACCACAAACTGGGTGACTTGTGAACAAATTTACTTCAAACAGTTGCAGACAATGGATGTCTGTTTTGTCTTGCAAAAAGTATAGCTGAAATTGACTTAAAAGTGGCAGAGGAGCTTCCACAAGGGAGTGGCCCAAATTTTCCCAAGGTAGAGCTGGTTGGGGTCCCTAGGAAAAGTAGTAGCCACCGGCACGATCATTCCAAAGCATTTATTAGGAGAACTTTCAGAGGTTTGCAGGTTGTCCTTGGTATGGAAGAGGAGTGACAAAAATGTTCTACCTTGGTACATCCTCAGCTAGGGGCCCAGGGTGTGGAATATATGTGAGGGCTGGAGGAATCTGGTTTGGGGCCTGGGGCTAGTTTCTCTCAGTGTTTTGGGCAACAATGTCAACACCTTTATCAGTGCCTGAGAATGTTCAGGGCCCCTGGCCTGGACTGAAGCCTGCTAGGAAGAATCTACAGCTGACCTGGTCACAGAGTAGGCAAGATACTCTCTGATTTCCAGGCAGGGCACAGAAAGGGGAGAGACCTAGGGGATCCTTATAGGTCCAAAGTTGGGATGGCAGCATTGTTGAGTCCGGTCAGGGTTCTGTTCTAGGTTGTAGAGCCAGTGTCTCATTGTGTCCTTGGGTGGCAGGGCAAAAGCTCTCCAGCGTCCCTTTTTTTAACAGGGGCTCTAATCCCATCTTCAATCTCCCAAAGGCCTCACGTTCAAGGACTATCACCCTGGGCAAGATATCACCATATGAATTTGAGATTGGGGAGAGACCCAGTCGGCTGTAGGCAGCCGGAGCATTAGAAGCTTTCATGCCACTGCTGTTTTATCCAGATGCTTTCCTGGATGATACAAACTGTGCAAATCGTTAAGTGCATTAGCTCATTTTACTTCAAATATCAAATCATTCATTAGCTGCCAGGTGGTTTGGTACCAAGTGATAGTATTCACAGAGCTGTTACATACTTTTAGGTACTGCCCCATCAGAACAAAATGGAATTAAGTGTGCTTTTCACAGAACTTATCAGTAAAGCCCCTCACGGTTCACGCGCCTCTACAGCGCTGCCAAACAGCACCAGCAGAGAAAACGGGCGGATTGCTCTGCTGAGACGCCTGAGTTTTGTGGTTTTCTTGCTTTCCTGTCACGCTCTACTACTGGGTGCACGGAGAAATTGACATGTTTCTATCTCCCTCGGTGTCGGGGTGCTCAGTCCACCGTGCCGTGGGCTCCCGATCCTTTGCAGCCACCGAGTTGCCTGGCTTTCCGGGAGAAGACAGAGCACGTGCCCTGAGGCTTACACGTTCGTCCCCGCGCCTGGCGTCCTCCAGCCTGGTGACACCAGCCCCCGGAGCTGGCAGTCCGCCGGCCCTGGTTAGGGTACACGGAGGGTATTTCCAGTACCACCATCCTTCCGGAGGGGGGCTCTGCCCAGCCCAGCAGCCGCTTCCGCTCCTGGCTGGCACACCGGCGCGAAGCGACGAGGGGCGATGTATTGCGCAGGTGCGTAGACCAGGCAGCGCGGGGCGCAAGCGCGCCATGGCGCGGGCGTGACGTCAGGGCGAGCGCCCAGTGTGGCAGCCGAGTTGGGCCGGTGTCCGGCGCCTTCAGGTCGCGGGAGCCGGCGGCCCTGCGGCCTCCCCGGCGCCATGTTCGGCTCCAGCCGCGGCGGCGTGCGCGGCGGGCAGGACCAGTTCAACTGGGAGGACGTGAAGACCGACAAGCAGAGGGAGAACTACCTGGGCAACTCGCTGATGGCGCCCGTGGGCCGCTGGCAGAAGGGCCGCGACCTCACCTGGTACGCGAAGGGCCGCGCGCTGGGCGCGGGCCCGAGCCGCGAGGAGGAGCTGGCAGCCGTGCGCGAGGCGGAGCGCGAGGCGCTGCTGGCCGCGCTGTGAGTACCCGCGGGGCTGGGGCGCCGGCCGCCGAGACCGGGGGCAGCATCCAGACGGAGCCTGGCGCGGGTTGCGGGTGGGCGTGGCCTCGCGGGCCCGAGGGGCGGGGCTCCCCAGGCGTGGGAGGAGGCCCCGCGGAGTTCGGTGCGGCTGACGTTCTCCCCTGGCGGTCCCAGCGGCTACAAGAACGTGAGGAAGCAACCCACCGGCCTGAGCAAGGAGGTGAGTGCGAGCAGGGGTGCGGGGTCCGCAGGGCGGGCTGAGTCCGTGTCTGTCGGCTGAGCACCTCGCCTCGGGCCCCGCACCCGCAGGACTTCGTGGAGATCTGCAAGAGGGAGGGAGGCAACCCGGAGGAGAAGGGCGTGGACCGGCTGCTGGGGCTGGGCAGCGCCAGGTGCGGCGGGCCCGGGAGGGGAGGCGGGAAGCGGGGGTGGGAGGTAGTCCGGAGCCGTGCTCACCGACGTGTCCCCGCAGTGGCTCGGCGGGCCGCGTGGCGCTGTCCCGGGAGGACAAGGAGGCCGCCAAGCTGGGGCTGTCAGTGTTCACGGTAACTTCCGCCCACTCCAGCACATTGGATCCGGGGGTTGAGGTCTGGGTGTACTCATGTTGGGCCTCCCTGGAGAGGCCTACTGGCCCCTCCCCACAACGCGGCTTCTCTCACAGCACCACCGCGTGGACAAGGACAGCAGCGGCCCGAGCGTTTCCCCTGCCACGGCCAAAAGGAAGCCGTGCGCCGAAGACAAAGCCGAATCTGGGTATGCTGCCAGTCTGTGGCTCTCTGCTCTGGCTGTTCTTTGTTCTCCGGGGTCTCTTGGTGGCACTGTAAGCGAGCTGTGGTGTCGGGCCTGCTGGCAATTGACAGTGCTGGGGGCGAAGCTCATAGGAGGAGCTTGGAGGCCGGCCAGCTGGGTAGGGTGGGGCTTTTGCAGGAGCCAGACCTTGCCGTGGCCCTCAGTGCTTCACGGAGGGGTGAGTGGATCTTGATCTCCAGGCTAGATGTGCCTGACTGACCAAGAGATTCAAGCTATCCAGGAATGGTATGGGGTCACAGGAGCTACCCTGGGGACCAAGTAAGGTGATGAGTGCAGGCAAAGGCCAGGATGCTACCCAGCTCACAGTAAGTGGAGCCCCAGGTAGGCACAGACCTTTCTGGCCACACGTCCAGTATTTGAAGTAGGACCCAGTGGATGGAGCCCAATGCTAAGCTCATTTGTGAACATAAAGTTCCAACCCACATGTGGGCAGGGCAGTGGCTACCCGGGTGTCCAGCACAAGGATGTGGACCCTGCCCTGGTGGGACTACCCCAGCTGCCCTCAACTGGTTGACTTCTGTTCCTTCCCGGTGTGTGGGCCAATCCCTTTTTGTACTCCCCCTTGTAGTGCTGAGAGCCACAAGAAAAGCAAGAAGGAAAAAAAGAAAAAGAAGAAAAAACATAAGAAGAAAGACAAAGAACACAGGAGGGGAGCTGACAGCCCCTCCTCCTCTCCCTCTCCTGCTCGGTAGGCCCCCGACTAGATCTTTCTTGGGGGGCTCTGAGGGAAGGGACCCCTGGAGCTGGCTGAGTGGAGTGAGGGCTGCCCAACCCAGGGTCCTTCCTCTATATATCTGGCTATCCTTGTCTCCTCAGGCGTCCACGGCATGATTCTGACTCCTCCCTCTGCTGTAAGAGAAGAAAGTGGGGACATAGTGAGGACAGAAGGAGCCCATCCCACAGGCGGCAGGACAGAGGTTCTGAGGACTGAGACTGTGGCTGGGCTGCTGGATGTTGAGCCCTGGCTGCCCTGAGCTGGGACCTTGCCCACCACTGGGCTGCATGGGGTCTGAGAGGGTTGGGTTCTAGTTGCTGGGTCATCAGCTCCCACCCTGCTCGCCCACCTAGAAAAGCCTTTCCTATCTTGGGGTGAAAAGGCAGGTGGCTACTCCCTAGAGTGATCCTAAGCCAAGCTGGCTGGCCACTCTGGGAGCCTACTTTGTGGAAAACTATAGGTGCCTGGGAAGGGGCCTGGGTGCAGAGCCGAGCCCTACAATTCTGCAAGGGCAGTGCGCTGACCCTGCCTTGCTGCCAGGTGAAAATGCACCCGCCTGAGAGATTCCTGCAGACCAGACTCTCTTGTCCTATCTGTGCTGCAGAAGTTCAGGCCCCAAGAGGCCTAGATGTGACCAAATATGGTTACTTCTTTTTGTATCAACTTTGTACTTAAATAAATGTATTTTAAAAGTAGAATGTTACCTGAGTGGCAGGTTAGTGTGGGGAGGGGATGAGTAGACCAGGGCCTGTCCTGTGATTGTCTCCCAAGGCCTGCAGCCCCTATATTTGCAGTCCCATATTTACCATGTGATTTCTAACGTGTTAGCAACTCCCCAGGTCCTCCTGGTATGTGGCCAGGGCAGAACCTCCATCTAGTGCCTATCTGGGGACAAGAGCCCAGTTCCTGGGGCTGCCTTACATCTGAGAGGTGGTCAAGGAAGTCAAGCCTACAAGGGCAGCCTAGGCTGGGTGCTGAGGGTACCTGGAGCCTTTGGGGTGCTGTCTCCACCTACCCCCAGTGTCCATCCTGGCTCCTGCCCAGGCAGTGGGGCAGTCAGTGACACAGAAGATAGGTATCTAAGAGCCATGCGTGCGCACAGTAGGACCTAGGGTGGATTCCTTATGTTGTGTTATTACTCTTTTGGTTTTGATGCTAAAAGAAAATGTAACTGCTAGGTTTGGCCTGGGGCAGACCCTCAAAGTGTCCTCTGAGGCCTAGCCTGTGGCTGGTACATTTACCTCTGCATGTAGCTGCCATTATCTGTCTGAGGCTGTCCTTGGGGTTTGGTCCACCTAGCCAGGGTTGTGGTTAGGTGTTGCATCAGTGTCAGACTTAGCAACCCTACATACAACAGGAGGAACAGTATGGTTAGTGCTTCTTTGCCATTCATAGGGTTTTCAATGGTTCATTTTTTGAGAGTGGTTTGCCAGGTCCTCCCAAGCCTACAGCACTTTATGTTCCCAGGAGGCCTCCCATCCAAGTAATCAGGCCTGACCCTGCTTAGCATCCGAGATCCGATGGGAATGGACAGCACAGTGGTACAGCTGCAGGCCCTAGCCAGGGTAGGGACCCCAATATAGTTCTGAGCAGTCTCCCCAGAGCAGGGAGGGCAAACTTCCAGACCTTATGGTGGCCACCCTTACCAGGGACACATGGTCCCAGGCTGACTGCCCACTGGGAGTGGGACTATACATCAGTTGGCACAAAGCCCTATATAGGTGGCACTGGCCCTGCTGGGAAGCTAAGGCCCCCATGCGCTCACAGACTCCTACCCCTGTCTCCTCCCACAGATAAACTGGAACCTTCTCCCGCAGTGGAAGTGAATCCCCGCCAGTTTTCTCACTCAGGAGTATGTGCACACACATAAACTGACCTAGGGGTGGCAGTGTCCCGGGGCTCAGAGGGTGCCACTCTATAGTGTGAAAAGTCCCCTGGCAACTCTCCACTTTCCAGGAGGTAGTCTGGTGGCCGGGATACTAAATCACTGACAAGCCCGTGAAATAGTTAAGACACTTTATTCTAATAGCTATAATTACAGTGCTTGTCGAAATGAAAACTGAAAACAAGTATACAAAACAGTTGATTACTAATCGTGTATTGAAAGCAGTAAGAGGTTCCACGACACCAAATAAACCAGTTCTGAGGTTTCCCCAAGATAAATTTAACAGCTCCAGCTTCTTCAGTGTTTATCAAAATACAAAAGAAAAAAGTAGAGGTCGTCTTTTTTGATGGCAAATCGGACCCTTGCAGGCTGAGGGAGGAAGCTACTTCACACATGGAGATGGGGGTGTTCCAGGGCTGAGGGTGTGGAGTGGACCGACCCTCCTAGCTCGCACGTGCTCTTGCTGGTAAGACCCAGGCCTCCCGCCAGCGCGTCTTGGCAGGGCGGAAGAGTAAGCTGGGACACAGGGGCTGCCGCTTGGCCACAGTGACCAAGATGAGGCTGGGCCCTGTGTCCCCACGATAGCCCCCAACCCACCCCTGGGGACCGTGTGAGCACAAGTACAAGCACAACGCTATGGAATGCAGGTGACCCAAAGACAGGCGAGTCAAGGGGGCTCTACTGTGACCATGCAGCAGATGACAGTTTGTTCATCACCATCTCTCACGTTCCCAGGGGAACAGCCAATCCGATGGACAGGCATTCAGGCCGTTACCGTGAAACCTACACTAGGCAGAATCTCCCTTCTGTGTGTTCAAGTGTTCTCCGTATCTTGTATTTTTAGCTATTTTTAAAAATGCACTGAGTTCAGGGTAAAAACCAACCACCAAATGGTTCCCGACACCAATCTACAGCTCGTGGCTCCCAGAAGCCAGGTGCCCATGCGCCCAAATCCCTTCTCAGTACTGCCAGTGAGTTGATTCTTTTTACAATAAAAAAGCTGAGTAATATTGCATAGGAGTACCAGAAACTGCCTCAGTGGAAAGAGAAACTATTTACATTAAATAAAAACCTGGCTGCAGGCTGCGTCTGCACATGTACAGCGCGGTGCGATGCACACTGACCAACCCATGGAGACAGCTTCTGACACTCGGGACCACAGAGTCGCACGTTTGCCACATGAGAGGAAAGCGGAGGGCAGAGAGGAGGAAGTGAGGGGGAGGGGGGTCTGGTTCACTTCTGGTTCCGGAGCTGATTGGACAGCCAGTCCAGTCCTTCATAGAGCCCGTCCCCGCTGGTGGCACAGGTGGCCTGAATGTACCAGTTCCTGTGGCGTAGAGAGTGCAGCCCCAGCTTGTCTGTGATTTCAGCCGCGTTCATGGCGTTAGGGAGGTCCTGAAGGGAAGAAAGAGTCAGCAGGAGAGGTCACCAGGGGCCTGTCCCCACGACAGGGCCAGGGCCCTGACTGGTCTTGCACCTACCCTTCTCCCTCTCCACCACACGTGCCCTCAGGGAGACCTTGCTGCCACCTACCTGCTTGTTGGCAAACACCAGGAGGACGGCATCCCGGAGCTCGTCCTCAGCCAGCATCCGCATGAGCTCCTCACGGGCCTCGTTCACGCGCTCTCGGTCATTGCTGTCCACCACGAAGATCAAGCCTGTAATACAGCCCCACCCAATGCCCTGTAACCATAGACCCAATCCCTAGGGCCACAATGGTGTGGTGTGGCAACAGGACTCCCCCAGGAGGCAGGCCCCTCACCTTGGGTATTCTGGAAGTAGTGGCGCCACAGTGGCCGGATCTTGTCTTGGCCGCCCACGTCCCACACAGTGAAGCTGATATTCTTGTACTCAACAGTCTCTACGTTGAAACCTGACGACAGGGTTGTAGTTGAGGGCCCTCTGCACCTAGCAGCCCCAGGCCCAGCCCCTCCCCCTGCCCCTGCCCTGGCTTCTCACCTATGGTGGGAATAGTGGTCACAATTTCACCCAGCTTCAGTTTGTACAGAATTGTCGTCTTCCCTGCAGCATCCAGGCCCACCATCAGGATGCGCATTTCTTTTTTCCCAAAAAGGCCCTTGAAGAGGTTCGCAAAGATATTCCCCATGCTTGTGGACAGGTGGAAGCGACTCTGGCCAGAGACCTGGAGAAGTAAGGTGTCCTGGGGCTGTTCCGTGCTGCCTCTGCGAGCCCATGGCAGGTCAGACATTCCCCACCCAGGAACCCAAGTCTCCTCTGGCCCTCTTCCTGCAATCCCAGTTCCCAAGTGCCTCATCTCCAGAGGGCACATGGCCAACCTGGGACGCAGGGAAACCCAAGTAAGCCCTTGCCACCTGAACGTCTTCACCTTGGTTCCCACTCATGGAGCTGGCCCATTTATAGTCTGAAAACTGTTTGCAGAGGCATGTGAGTCCTCTACAGTCAGAGCTCTTCACAGGGCCACAAAGAGGCCCCCAATGTCTCTCCTTACTGCACCAGTAGGAGACAAGGAACCATGACTAGAGAGTGGGAGCTAGGAGAACCCTGCAGGGTTGGAGAGCAGCTTATACTGAAGACCCAGGCCACAGGCCAAATGTTCCCAACATGCCTTAGTGGCAGCACATCATCCCCAGCAACTATGCAGCATCACTGTGTGGGCAGCTCAGGTCATGGGAGCAGTGGCTAAGGCCATGTCCATCCACCTCGGGCTTCTGTAATGTCCAGGGCCCCAAAAGGAGCAGCAGCAAGCCCCTGGCAACACATGCCCTTGAGGACACACACGCAAGGATATGCTCCTGTGAGGAAGGCTCACAAAGGGGACATGCACCATGTGACCCACCTTGTGAGCATAGGATCTACTTCTTGTTGTTAGGTGCCATCGAGTCAGATCCGACTCATAGTGACCCTCATAGGGTTTTCAATGGCTGTTTCAGGACTGCTTTGGGAGTGGATTGCCACATCCTTCTCCCGTTTTTGTGATGCTAGGGATCAAACCTGGGCCCTCAGAAGAGTGTAGAGTAGCACTCTACTAACTGAGCTAACCCCCAGCCCATAGGATCCACTAGTAAAACAGAAATGCTAGGGGAACCAACTTGTCAGAGTCCAGCCTGAGACTGGAAGGGCCTCTGGAAAGGACATCGAGGCTGCCCAGAGCCTGGCCTCATTACCTGGTAGGCATTTCCAGTCTTCAGCCGTTTTTAGTCCAAACAGGGACTTTATCATTTCCTCAAAGGCTAACTACTGTAAAATTAGAGATTGTTAGCATCTAATAGTAAAAGCAAACAATGGAGGGTCACACAGCCTTCAAAAACAAAGACAGAGGTGTCTGTCTGCTGACAGCAAACTAAGCCAAGCCACGGAAAGGAGAACAGGCATGATGACAAGGCTCCCTGTGGGGGCTGCAGTAACAGAACACCAGACAAAGCTGAGGCTCCAAGTCCCAGATTGTAGCTGGACAGGCTGGATGTCTGGCACTAGGCTGAGCCCTGTGTTGTGCCCTCACGTGGTGGAGAAGAGTAAGCCCCTCCCCAAAGCCACTCTCATAGAAGCATGAAACCATCCATGAGGGTAGAGCCTTGTGACGCAAACATCTGCGCAATATGGTTGTACTGGGGTTCAATCTGTGGCTCACAAATCTTGGAGATGCTTTCAGACCACACCCTGGGTATGAACCAGGCACTCAGAGCATCAGTCTTAACTGCCCCCACATCATGGCCCCTAGATGACACCCCCCAGGCCTACTCTCCTCCAATAGCCCTATGTGCCAAGGGACATTCTGTGGGCCCCTAGATGACACCCCCCAGGCCTACTCTCCTCCAATAGTCCTATGTGCCAAGGGACGTTCTGTGGGAGAACCCCACTCCTTGCCACTTCCCTTCCTCTGGCTTCATTACCGGTAGCATCTCTGGGCTGCATCACCCTGGGACAACTGTCAGTGACATTCTAATCCAATCACTTCCTCCAGCTGCTGTTGAGCACTTACTGCAGGGAAAGCCCTTCTCCATTGCTTGTCCCCAGGTGAGCTATGCAGTCCTGTCCTGCTTAGTAGGCTAGACACAGCTATTGCGCTGACCGGCTGCCATTGTTGTGCCAAATGAGGCCAGCAGAGCCCCTGTACACTGGCTCCAGTGCCCTCTAGATATTTTTTCCCCTTTTGGTTTTGCACAGCATCATGTATTCAAAAAATTATTATGTGATATCCAAAGTTTAAGCAAACTTTACTATCACAGCCTGAAGCCAGACAAGCTCTCAGGTGCAGAGGATGAAGAATGCCTGTGGGACACCACAATGGCCACCACATGCCAGCATACCCTGAGGTCACTGCCTACATGGGAGAGACATGAGGAAGAGATGCTTATGACCACACCTCGCCTCTCCACCTACCATGAGGGAAGAATAATGGTTATTTCAGCACTGCCAAGCCCTCCACTTCACCTCGTGCATCTTCCTTCCTAGTGAAATTCCCAGGGAGATCCAGGGACAGGGTGAGCAGAAGGGAGCCCAAGGTGACCGACGCTCCACCAGGCAGAAAGCTGGAGCCCGTGGGACACAGCCCATGGATGAGATCGAGCTGCAAGTACCCTCAGCCCTGTGGGGTAGGAGTCTAGGAACAGCGGCATCAGGGAGATACCCACAACACTCAGGGGGCAATAGGGACATGGGCACACAGAAATGTCTCAGAACACCCTGGCAGATGTACACTTGAGCAGCCCCTAAAAGCCTCCAGCATAAGACTCCAATAAGCAAAAATGGCATTTGGAGGAAAGCAAGCAAGACAGGAGTCAAAGTCTACTTAATAGCAAACACACACACACAAAAAAACCCAAACCCAAAGGTACACGCAACACCAGAACAAACAGGTTAATAAAAGATACAATGCACTATGCCCACAAAATCAGAACAAAACATTGGAAGAAAGGAAAAGGAAACAAGAGACACACCATATACACTACTAAGACCCAAAATAAAAAAGTTCAAAATGAAGGGTAGCAGAAAGCAAAAAAAGAAAATATGGATAACAAAGGAAAATGACTGTAACCTCAGTACTCAGGAGCACGAAGCAGGATTGTGAGTTCAAAGGCAGACTGGTATACACAGCAAGACTCTGTCTCAAAAACCAAACCCACTACACCTGTTGAGAGATCTTCCATGTTTTAGATAGTCACCAAGCTTGAGGCCTGCAGCCAAGGCACTCTGCGGACACTGAACGTGCCAGTGGGTAGGCTCTCAATCTAACTCCTACCAACTTCTCACTTCCCCTTGTGTATGTGGCACCCACGGGATCCAGGAACCAGGTGAAAGGAAGGGAGCCCAGAAGAATACATGGCAGGGCAACCCTACTCCATCTAGGCTGGAGCAGGAGGGATGCCCCACAGCAGGAAGCTGCATCATCTGCCCATTTCTACTGTGGGGTCAGGTGATACCCAGGGATCAGCAAAAGTAAACAGAGCAAACAAAACCCAAGGACGAGCCCTTTCACAATTTAACATCAAACCAACAAAAGCAGGCAGCGATTTGCTCAGCCATCAGCAATGTCCACTGGGAGGTGCAGTGGGAATTTGTGTGATAATGGCCATCTTCGCCTTCCAAACCAACACATCTCTAGTAGATGTCACTGGAAAAACAAGGGGCACCCATTGGTGGCAACCAGGCTGTATCTGGGGTACAGTGAGGCACAGGGGCTGCAGGATGGTTCCTTCTGCTGAAGTGCTGCTGAAAACCTGACACAGACATGCAGCACTAAGGGAGAAGGGTAGCTGCACTCTCACGGGCCCCTAGAGCAACACACAGTCATCCCCAGGGAACACATCCCGCGGCTGGGATATCAGCTGAGTTTCTGCCCACTTGTGGCTGCATCGTGATGCAGCACTGCCCACGTCACACGTGTCCACTGCTGCTTTCTTGCACCTGGCCTGGTCCAGCAAGGATGCCCCACAGCCAAACGTCCTTGGCCCAGCCTGCCTTGCAGTCCTGCAGATAGGAGGGGCTGTGAGGATCACAGGTCACAGCCTCTCTCCACAGGTGGTTTCCTTCTTTTAATTAGAGCTTCCAAAGGGGGAAGTGATCAGGCGACTTAGTAAGGGAACCAGGATGGGGTTCCAAGCACCAAGACTCAGGTTGAATGACACACTCCAGTGGGCATGATGGAGCACGCCTGTCATCCCAGCACTCAGGAGGCAGAGGCAGGAGGGTTGGTACAAGTTTGAGGCAACCATAGGTTGCACAACAAGTTCCAGGCCAGGAGGAGGCTGCACAGCAAGACCCTGTCTCACTAAAAAAGGCACACACCTCACAAGCATTGAGGTTCTTAGGTCTACCCTACCACACAGGCAGAGGGTGGTCACCATTTCCTGCCTTAGCACATGCCAGTGTCTCTGTGGGGCCTGGGCACCATCCACGGCTTCTATCACAGGCCCAAACTCAAGAGAACTCTGCGTGAGAAAAGCCCCGTGGTGTGGCGAGTCACTGTCCAGGTCTCTGGGAACTAGCCCTAACTATCAGATATCCAGCCCAGCTGCTGTCACCTTGCTGCCACCCGAATCCATGCACAAGCCAAACCTGCTTTTCAGGTTTCTCTGCATTGCCATGCTATTAGAAGGCAGTGAGATCAGACTTCCCAGACAGCCTCTGGCCTGTGTTCTGCAGCCCCAGCCACCAGAGGCACTGCCCTAGGAAGGTGGAGGTACAGCCACCCTTGGAGTGGACTAGGCCAAAGTGGGAGAGGAACTCAGGCTGTTACTCCTTCCTGCCAGACTTAGGCTCCACCTTGGGCTAAGAAAGGGCCTTCAGAAAGAATGCCTTGTTTGGTATGGAGCAGAAAACAATGGTACTTTGGTCGCCACAACTCCCTGCACAGCTTCGTCAGTACTAGGGCCCCATGGCCGGAAGAAGCTGCACTGGCCTCTCAAGTTCACACTTGTTCCATGTGCATAAATGAACACAATCTGACTGGTTTAGCTGATGAGGAGGAGCCTGACCAGCAGCCAGCACTATCCATTGTCCCTCCCCATATCTCAGGACTGCCTAAACACAAGCCAGAAAACCTTGTACAAACCAGACTGTGCAGGAGCAGGTTTATCATTTTCCTCAAACTGTTAGTTTGACATGACCGGGTTTCTGTTCTCAGCTGCTGATCCAACAGGGTACAGCTGCTGTCCTTGTGAACAGGACTCATACATGTGTCCTACTTGAATGAAAACCTAATGTCATTCAGGGTTTATTCCTTTCTTCTTTTATTAAAGTCAAATTCACTGCAGTATAAAGTACATAACAATGCATACATCAATATTTCCTAATCTCAGTTTGAGAATATTAACAACTCCTTCCTTCCTTCCCTCCCCCCCTCCCTTCCTACTTCCCTGCCCTTCTCTCTTCCTTCCTTCCCTCCCTCCTTCCCTCTTTTCCTTCTTATAGTAAAAGGTTGGATCCAAGGCTTCATGCATGCTATGCAAGTGCTCCACCACTAAGCCACACCACCATGCCATTTTTCTTTCCTTTTCTTTTTTTTTTTGCTTTTGAGCCAGTGTCCTGCTAAGAATACCTAGGCTGCCTCTGACCTTGAACCTGCAATCCTCTTGCCTTGGCCTCCCAAGTAGCTGGGATTACAAAGGTGTGTGCTATGGCACCCAGCTTGAACATTTTCTGAAGAAGTTATATACATCACAAAACCTTAAGATTTTTAGCAATGAGCAACCATGTTCCAAGAGAGACACATGTGTGCAGACGAACAGTTACATGAAAGCCTGATTCATTCTCAACACAGAAAGCCTGTAATTTAAAGGGGCTCTTCTACTTTCACACACCACACAGCCACATGTAGACCTCCGCACACACTGCTTTTTGTTCAACATGAGAATGAGCATGTCCACTCCAAAAGCTACATGTCATCACATGCACCACAGCCAAACATTCCTGGCTTCTAGGTCTGACATTTTCCTGCAACCAAATACCTCACTAGGTTTTGTCACTATTTCACAAAATTTGTTTAAGAGGGAAAGTGAATATGCCAGTACTAGGGCCAGACAGGCATGCCTTGCAGGCCTGCAGGTTTGAGACCAAAGCATGATTCAACCAGCACTCTCCAATAGAGGACCAGGCCAAGGCATTCCCGTGCATACAATCATGGAGGAACAGGGCACGACGAGAACACACAAAAGCACCCTACAATTACTTTCAGGGGGCTGCAGGAACTCATAAAGTGGTGAAGGCAGTCTATGCCACCACTTGGAGCCAAGAGACCCAGGCCTCATGCCAAGTGCAGCTGTAACACATTTGCTGTTCTGCACACTGCCTCCTGATGGTTGGTGGCCTTTTGAATTATGGAAGGGGCATTACCTACCAGGTGACGTATAGCTAGGCTGGTAAGTGAAATGCATGATACAGCACTCTTTGCAAGCTTAAAATATGAGGTGGAAATCCTTAGTTTGCCTACCAGCAGTTAGAAATGAGTTTCACTCCTGTGAATCTAGGAGCTGAGTTCTTAAACTAGAGTAACTCGAATGCCAAAGAAGTTTGTCGACTAATTGCACCTTTATATTGTTTCTCCCTTACTCATATTTTAAAAGTGTTACTGTTTGTTAAACATAACTGACCTCAAAGCACTTGACCAAATACCATTATGGCCTTATGAATTCTATATATGCTCTGCACTGCCCATCACATGATGGACTACCATTTGGCCTTTGACAGGAGCTACAATGAGGAATTTACAAGACACAGGATTTTGGCTCTTGGGGTAGCTTGCGCTGCAGCTGGCACTGGGAGGATCCTCCTGCACCTGTATGCACACATCCTTGAGGCAAATGCTGATTGTCTCTCAGCACCCTGTCTTGCCTTGCTCTCTCTCAGTAACAGAACCCTGATCTGTCACTGGGCACCAGGCCATCCATAGTAAAACCCACATTTCCTGGCCTGCCCTGCAGCACTGCATGCTCATGGGGACTGCAGAGGACAAAGAGCCCGGGGCCTGAACCTGTGCAGCAGCACAGCCCAGACCCTAACAGGCACTGCAACTTTGGTAGGAAGGTACAGACCGCCTCTACCTGAAAAGCAGTTAAGTTTGCAAGACCTGCCACTGGAAAAACAAAAGGCAGAAACAAACCTGGGGCTGGAGGGGAAGCTCAGAGGCAGAGCCCTTGGCTAGCCTGTGAAATAGTGCAGGGTTGCGGTCCACCACTACAAACAAAACAAGAAACACATACATATACCAATCCAGAAACAAATTGAAAATGAAGGAAACCACTTACGACAATATAAAGATGCACGTGAGAAACTACCCTGATGTCAGGGGACAGGGCTCAACCTAGCCCTTCTCCAATAACCCTGCAGTCACTGGTCTGGTCTGCAGTCCCCTTACCTCAGCTCACTCTACTGAGTTACAGGACTGTCAGAGTGGAGTCAGCCCGGTGCTCCCAGGGAAGACCCGGCCTGCTGTCCTATGACCAGAACCCCAAATCTTTGTGAGGCTTGGGTCCTGGGCTGGCTTTGATCCCCAGAGCCTAGCCCTTCACTCCTCATCCTCCTCAGACACATGGATGGAGTGGGCACTGGGGATAGCACTAGCCACAGGCAACTCATCACCAGATGGAAGGGAGGCAGGACAACACAAGGGCATACGCTGAGATCCACTACACACTGTTCCCTAGTGGTGCATATCCCCAGACCTCAGTGAGAGGCTTCTGGATGCAGTAGTAACAATGCAGGTTTCACAGTGGGCCCTGACTCAGTGCTCCTCACAGAGGGCAGGCCCACAGCCAAGATCCCTACAGCACGCCCATGTTTACCTACCACCATCCCTGAGCAGGAGCTGGGAAGAGCTGGCAATCAGAACTCTAATTTCCGTTGGGAGGCAAGTCACAGTAATTTAGCTTGGCCAGTTCACCTCTTTAATTATGTGCCACCCTAGAACATAATGGGCTCTCTCTCAGCACACAGGTGTGGCTGAGGGGCCCAGTGTCCTGGTGGCCCCCTTCCAAACCCTGAACACAAAAAGGGAAGTGGAACAGCTAACAGCCAGTGGTGCTTTCATAAAATAGGCTCCTAGTGTCTCTTGCTCAAAACCCCAGAGAAGGCAGGGCTCTCTGAGGTTCCAAGTGCAACAAAGCTAAGCATAAGGGCTCAATTTTTGCTTTCAGGGAACTCTGGGGAGTGGGGTGGGGAGGTGGAGGATGGAGGCTGTGGGGGTGTATGGGCACTTCTTTTGAAGACTTGCTCTTTGAGAGGAAACAGAAGAGTAAACGTATGGAGTGGGGGAGCTGGCACTACACTCCCTCAGCTCTGGGACAATCTTGCCCCACCCTGCCTAAAGGTATGGCAGACTCTCAGAGGAACAGGGACAACCCTTGCCCTAGAGTCCATGATCCCTGTTAACCCTCAAGTCTCTGGTCACAGTCCAGACCCTGAACAGTCTCAGTGTCAGGATTTACACACCTGTCGATGCCTTTTCCCAGGTGCCCAGGAGCTTCCTCTCAGGTGGTCAGAGGTTTCATGCACACCCTACCATCCACCCAAGCTCTCCAGGTGACCATCTGTCTCCATTCCCAGCTTTGCCACCCAAAATCCCCTCCTTCCCACCTCCTTCTAGTTCGTCAGACCCGCGTCCTGGGGACCGGCCACTTCCCTCTCCTTGAACCACACTGTAACATGGAGATCCTCTCAACAGCCACTGCGGCTGCAGCCTAGTGCCCACAACATGCTGGAAAACACTGCTCCTGCCATCCGGAAAGGAAAGCAACAGGCAACCTGACACACACACGAGTGTAGAGCACCCTCAAAATGACAGCCTGGGGAGATAAAGGGAAGTGACAAAGGGAGGCGGCTGTGGCCCTGGCCAGGCCGCTGTGGCACTGTTTGCCAGCCACACCAATCTCAAGGGCATGTTGTGTCCGAAGTAATATCTTTCCTGGAAATAGAGGACTCTTGGTAAGGTTCTAACAGGAACAAAACACAATCTCCCTGACTTACAAGGTAGCTGCATTCCTGGAAAACTCAGAACATGTGTTCTGATTACACCAAAGAACTTCATCCTTTGTATGTGAAACAGACGTGGCTTGGGTTCCCACGGAGGGCTCCTCCACTCACCTGAAAGCCACACAAATGCATGCTTGTTGCCAGCACTGAGGACCAGTGCTGCTTCCCAACCTGGGAAAGCCAAAAATGCTCCCATGAATTTCAAAATGCCCTTTCTGGGGACTGCACAGCCGTTTCAGGGACCAAAGCCAACTGCCAACAGGTGTCCCACTCTCCCGTGCTGCTCCTGGCAGGTCTCCAAACCCAAAGAACCCACTTACCTGAAGGCCCTCAGGCCAACTGTCATGGGCCATGGAGAAGCCTCTGGTTTCTTCCTCAGACCCACAGATCCCTCATTTCATCACATCTCTGCTCAAATGTCACCTGTCAGGTGATGTTCCTGCCTCTGCGCATGGGCCCCAATGACTGCCTCCTATAATGGACACTCCACTAGCAAGGACACCTTTGTGCCTCATGCTAAGTGGGGCCACCTCCCCCATCTTCTTCCAAGACCCTTCACAGGTGACTTGCCATCAGAGGAGGACAAAGCAATGCTAAGGGAATGTTTATAAGAGACATGGACATCCAAAAGATAACAACACATAATCCCAGCGGCTCAGGAGGCGGAGGCAGGAGGATTGCAAGTTCAAGACCAGTGGCAGTCTGCGTAACTTAGCGAGACCCGGTCTCAGAAAAGTTAAAAAATGGGCTGAGGGTGCAGCTCAGTGGTCCAGCGCTTGCAGAGCATGCAGGCACGAGGCCCTGGGTTCAACCCCCAGTACCACCAAAAAAAAAAAAAAAAAAAAAAGATAACACAAACCTGCAGACAGCATTTTCCTAAAACTCAGTGACCAAAAGCCTACGTAAGGAGCAGCAGTGACTGCTGCACTGTTTTAGACTATCGGCAAGTGTAGCTCAGTCTGAACATTCCTGTGCCTGAAGCCATGTGAACACCTGGGTGTGCAGCCACTGTGAACTGCTGAAGGCAAAAGCTGGCATCCCCACATCAAATGCCATGGGAGAGAGCAGAGCAAACACAAAACCTGCCCCCAGGTACTGCCAACTCTAAGAGTACATTTCAGTTACTCTCCCTGGTAATTTCCAGAATCTAGCATCGCTTTGACAGAAGAGAAATGCTAAAAGCTGTAAATATTTCAAGCAAAATTTCACCACCAATGTTGCCAAAAGATATAGTATTTTACATACAGACTAATGGATTCAAGCAATGAGGAACTGTATTCTCATCTACGGCAGACAGGCTTCACAGAATGCACTTAGCACTTGTCCAGTACATTTAACTCTGCTTTCATCCCCACCTGCCAGGACTGAGTGTAGATAAAATCTAGTACATCCTGGTAGGACACCTGAGAAACCCTCTGTTACAAACCTTCAGAGGATACCTGCACAGTTGGGGCCAGAAAGTTTCCTAATTAGGTATATTGTTGTTCTTGTTAGGAGCCCTTGAGCTGGGTCCAACTCATAGCAACCCTTATAGGGTTTTCAATGGCTGCTTGTTTCAGGATTGCTTCGGGAATGGATTGCCACATCCTTCTCCCATTTGTGTGGTGCTGGGGATTGCACCCAGGTCCTCAGAAAGTGTGGAGCAGCACTCTACCAACTAAGCTAAACCCCAGCCCAATTAGGTATACGATGTTCCAAAAATATTTGGACACCTGTCAACAACAAAAGGAGTAGGTCATTTTACATACAGGCATCTACCAGAGGAAGCCCTGTGGAAATGAGTGCCAGCTTGCCACTAACCCTCTAAGGAGTAAAATTTACCTTGATACACTGAGTAGGATTTCAATCATTCTATATACTTCTCACTTCCTGCAATGTGTAGGGATGGTAACGGAGTCTGCAACTAACTTGTGCTGTACACCAGGAGTGAGTGAGTCCATGGACCTCAGAAATGGGAGGTATGTTTGCTGCCAAAAGTGAGTCACTCCCAACTGCTATATCTGTAAAAATCTGCCTGCCTTCGATGCTTTCTGTCTCTTCCCTTCTTGTCACTTAAACTCCAGTTATTAGAGCATGCAGGAAGTGCATGCCTGTTGTTGGTCCACAGGCTGTAAAAACCAGGAAAAAGGATCACATAGGGACACTCTGGAGGTGGTCCCAGATCAGACAGCCTCACCTCTCCTTCATGCCTGCAGCAGCATGAGGGTGACAGGACACTGGGTGAGCACCTAAGAGAACCTCCTGGGAATAAAGAGTTTGGATGTGTCTTTGCTAAACAGCACAGAAAGTTTTCCGGCTAACGAGGCCATCTGACCCACCTGAGAAGGCTGAACTACCTTCTAGAACAGAAGACAGTTACACAGCTGTCCCTCATGAACTGCAAATGCACCTCAAAGAATTTATGATGAGCCCAGGGTGGTGGCACACATCTCTAATTCTAGCACTCAGGAGGCTGAAATAGGAGATGAGAGTTCAAGGACAGCCTGGACTATATAGTGAAATCCTGTCTCAAAAACACCAAGCTCCCCTTCCCAAATTCAAAATAATCACAACTGCATATGAACCTAAGTGTGGTGCTGGTGACCAAGAACCCCAATGCACACCTGCAACCCACAGCCATCTTTTATTTCCTAGTAGGCAGGGTCAAATCTTTTCCAATGATAAGTTACATAAAAACACAAAAAAGAGTTTTTATCTAATGTAAGATCCCAACCTGAAGAATTTTCCTGTTTCTCTCCCAGCTACCTCTGACAGATGTGCACTTTACTTCCTTTCAGTCCTTTAATTTTATGAAGGCCAAAAGCCAAAGAGGAAAATGCCCAGTAGAGACAGTCTCTGAAGAGCAAGCTGGGGTCTTCTGCTCAGTGGAATGCCATAACTCTCAAGGGAATGTTTGGAAGAGCTTTGGCGAGGAGGGCTTGTGATTAAGACCAGACTTAAATCTACACATTAGTGCAACATTTAATTTGAAGAATCCGAAAAAAACTCATCCAAATCTCCAACCATAGTAACATGCTATCCCATGAACCTGCACAACCGGTTTTTCTCTTGGTTAGGTCAACTGTAGGCTGGCTGACTTGGGGCCACCTCAGCAGCTGCCAGGCCATGTTACCCGTACCTTCAAAAAGAAAAGCTAAACATCCCTTCCTGCACTTTCAAGCTTGTCTGGTCCTAGGCAGAGGCTGCCTGGCAGAAGATGACTGAACACTCTCTCCACATGGTATTATGCAAGAGGCACAATGCACACCTCGAGTACATGACTGAAAACTAGAACTGCGGGAGCACACGTGCAGTTTTTGCTTTCTACTAACTTTCTTTCCATGATGAGTAGACTGCCTGAGAGGCAGCTGTTATCCACACCAACTGTCTGAAACCCTCTATGTGCGGGCGGTGTGCAGGCTCAAACCACGGCGGCCATCTACCACTGAGCTCCACTCCAGCCCAAAAACCCTCCAGAGCAGCAATTCTGCCCATCTGCCTCCTGGGCAGGCGCACACCGCCACCAAGCTGTCAAGAGCCAGTGAGAGATGCGGGACTCAGGGAGTAACACTGTACATTTCAAGGCCACGCAGCGGTGGCTACTTGCGGTGGTGCTGCTGAAAACTCAAGGACAGGCATCTCCGGCTCCCCCATCTCCGTGAGGCTGGAGGTGGACCCCATCCCGCAGCCTTCCAAGAGACGCTGCCGAAACACCCAGAGCCCGCGCAGGAAAACTGCTGACCACTGGCTCCGAAACAAGACCCAACGGCAGACCACTCCAACTGCATAACTGGCACCAACTCTGCGCCTCTCCACGGGGACTTCTGGGACCACCCACAGCGGCAGGAGTCCCGTTCATTCCTGCCGGCTTTTTCTCGCACAATTCTACCTACTACCTGCAAAGCAGCTCCTTGCTGTTTGGACAGAATGAGAGAATGCTCTTGCTTGGACCCGACAGTCTAGCTACAACCTGACTCACTGTAACCATCGTGAGCCGGCCATCATAACTGGGCACTGGCTCTGGCCTGTCCCGCGGAGGCTGCTCGGGGGCCGACGGCAGGCTGTTTCGCAGGCAGCTCAGAAGAACCCTTCTAATCCACCCAGAACGCCATCAACGAAACCACTCGGGTGCTGAAGCAAGGATCAGCCAGCCCTCCCTGTGAGGCCACTGGGGCCTTGAGTGCAGACCCCGAACGAAGTCTCACGAGGGGAGAACAAATGGACACCCCGAGTGTTGAGTGCAGTCCCCAGCTAAAACCTGCCAGGGAAGAGGGGAAGCTCTGGGGGCGCACACCCCCAGGAGGGCACTCTGGGCTCCTCGTGAGGCCTGCAGATTCCCCCGTTCCATCCCAAGCGCCCCGTCCAGCGGCACGGGGTCCCCGCCTCGCTGCCCCAGCTTCTCCTTCCCACACCTCACGTGCTCCAGACAAGCGAAACTGGTCTCGGGTGGCCGACGTGGAAGCCCTTGCCGCCTGCGTGACCTTGACGCCGTCTCGGGGGCGCCCGAGCCTCAGTTTCCCCGTCCCCAAGGCGAAGGCCGCGCCCGGAGATGGTCCACTCAGCCTTCTCCAGCGGGCGGACCTCTGGCCCCACTGGGCCCTGGCCGCCCGCGCCCCTGCGCCCTGGGCCCCCCCGGGTGTGGAGCCCCGACAGGGCGCAGACCCGAGCGGAGGGAGCAGGAAGACTCGGCTTCCTGGAGAAGACCCCGGCGTCCGGGCGGACTTCCGGGCTGCGGCCGGCGGCGGGTGGGCAGGAGGGCCGGGCCAGGGGAGGGCCGGGCAGCCGCAAGCCGACTCCGGGCCCGAGAGGCGTCCCGGATGCTCCCCGACCGGCCCAGCCGCCCAGGCCCACTGGGCCCGACCCCGGCCCGGCCGCGCTCGGCCCCGGGCTCGCCGCGCCCCGGCCCGGCCCCGCCGTGACCGCCGCAGTCCAAGGACTCTGCAACGCCCAGGCCGCCCGACTCGACCCAGCCCGCGGCGCCCGCTCCCCAGCTCGCCCCTAGCCCTCACCTCAGCAGTGGCCTCCCCGAGCCAGGCGTTGGTTTCGCTCCCACAAGATGGCGGCGCTGACGGCTGCCACGTCAGCGCCTGCGGCCGCGGGGCACGCCGGGGAAGAGGCGGGCATTTTAGGATGCCCCGCCTACCGCACGCGCATTGTCGTCAGGCGGTCTACAGGGGGCGGAGCCTGAGACGCCCCGCCCCCAAAAGGAGGCTCTTGCTTGCTGGCACGCTCCAGTACTCCCACAACGCTAGCCAATGGGCTGCAGGGCATGGTCTTCGTGTCTGTCCGCGCTTGCGCATGCGCGCCTTCGTTTGGCGCGCTCCAGCCCACTTGGTGGATGTGGAGACTGAGGCAACCGTGCATTCTGTTGATCTTGGCGATCAGAGTTGGGGTGAGAAGGCCGTGACAGCACCAAGGAGGTCAGATGTCCCTGTCTGGGGTCTCCTGGGTCCCCGGTCCTCCTACTGGTCGTGTGCACTGAGGAAAACGATCCTACTGGTTCAAGCCAAGTGTTAGAAACCCACTGTCCACACGGGCCTCGGAACTCTTGATACCGCAGTGACCGCAGCTGACGTGGCAAGGCGAGAGCAGACGCCAGGGTGGGGATGTCACTGGTGGCACAGCAGAGAGGTGCAGGTCAGCGTGGCCTCCTAGCCTGAAGAGTTCCCGTAGTTGGGCCCTCCATTTAGGTTAAGCAGATCCTTGGCTTCATCACAGAAAGAAACTTCAGGACGAGTCATCAAAAGTGAAACAAAATTGTGGAGTCTGTTAAGTCCACACTTTAGACTATGTGTGGGCCCTCAGAAAGAGAGAGGGGCATCCCAGACACAGGCATGGCTTCGCAGAAAAGCCAAAAAATGAAAAGCCCCTCGACCCACGTTCTCTCCAGTCTTCTTTAATCTAGAGCCCGCCTCATGTGATGTCAGCCCTGGACACCCAGCTGGGAGTGCCCAGGGTGATGTGAGGAGCCTCAAGCACCTAGAAAGGCCACTGTCATAGGTAGGGAGGTGCCGATAAGATCAAAAGGAAAAGTTCCATTAATTTAGGTTTAAGAAAAAAAGTCACGAGGGAGTTTTCTGGGCATGCCTCAAAGAAGCACAGATTTACAGAGAGAGAAACAAGGTCAGACTCAAAGTTTTCATACATTTTTGACCCAAGTATGGCTTATTACTCTTTTATCATTTCATTATTTAAAATGTCTCTCCAAAATAACATCTCTATGCAGGCAGTGCTCATAGCACTTTTGATAGTCATGTCAAAGTTCTTGATTCCCAGCTGGGGAGACTCAAAGCAGATTCTGGGGTGAAAGCTCTTTCCTTTCCATGACTCCCAAATTTCCCTATCTTTCTGTCTTGCCTCGCTTAAAAATATCTTCTAATGTATGTTAGCACCATCTCAGGCTAAGTAGAGATTTACTCCATCCAGATCAAAAGAACTAAAACTTGTGTTGAGTTGCCATAGCTAAGTACACCCTGAGGATGAGAGTACGTCTACCTACAAACCATTGTTGTTGTTGTTGTTAGGTGCCGTGGAGTCAGTATCCGACTCATAGAGACCCTCTTAGGGTTTTCAATGGCTGACTGTTTCTTGATTGCCTTGGGAGTGGATTGCCAGGCCCTTCTCCCATTTTTGTGGTGCTGGGAATTGAACTGGGGACCTCAGAGACTGCAGCACAGTGCTCTACCAACTGAGCTAAATCCCAGCCCACTTACAAACCATTAGAAGACCTAAAGTTTCTCTTCAGATGAGAAAACAAACAAACAAAAAACTCATCTTCCCCAGAAATCACAGTCCTCCAATTTCCAGGCTCAACCTTTTTTGTGTTCCCCATAAGACCAGACAGGTTGAGACTTTTGATCTGTGTATATGTAGGGTCTGCATCCCTATACAGCCTTTAAGAAGCTTCAGAAGCCAGAACTTCAGCCTTCATCAACCCTTAAGATCAAGGGATCAAAGTCTCAGAGATGGGAAATCACAGCCCCAGGGTTACCAACAAGGAAACAGATTCACTTCCCTTTCCTAAAAAGAAGAGAAAAGAATTGGTGATAAAAATGTAGACAAGTTTGTGGCTGTGCCATTTATACTGACCTGATCATTACACATCATCCACATGTATTGAGAAGTCACACTGTACCCCATAAATAAGTACAATTACTTGTGTCATTAAAAATTAAAAATAAATATAAAACAAAAGGGTGTGGGTTTTTGTTGTTGTTGTTGTTGTTGTTGTTGTTGTTTTGTACTTGGAGCTTTATCCCCTAGAGCCTCACAAATATTTTGCAAGTGCTCTACCACTGGCCTGCTCCCCCAATCCATTTTTAAATGTATTATTATTGTGGTGGTGGTGGTGGTGGTGGTGGTGGTGGTGGTGGTGGGTTTTTGCAGCACTTGGGGGTTGAACCCAGGACCTTGCACATACTTTGTAAGTGCTACTACTACTGGGGGAGAAGGACCTGGCAACCCACTCCCAAAAATCAATCAGCCATTGAAAACTCTATGAATAGCAGAGAAGCACTGACAATAAATGTTTTGCCTGTTGTACATAGGGTCGCTATGAGTCAGATACAGACTCAACAGCACCCAACAACAACTACTACTTGGCTGCACCACAGCTAATTTTTTATACTTTTGATTTTGAGTCAGAGTCTCCCTAAACTCCACAGGCTGCCTCTGGCCTTGAACTTGCAACTCTCCTGCCTCTGCTTCCTGAGTTACTGGGATTACAGGCATGTACCACCATGCCCAGCAGATACACAGTGTTTAAAATGACTGTGCCCACCTCCAAGTAAAGAAATATGCCTTCCTCCTTGTTCTGTGCTTCTGGTTTGGGTCCCCACTCAGGGTAAGGGGCCAGACAGGTCTGGGGCAGGTCCAGGTGGACAAGACTGGGGTCAGACCTCTGCCAGGAAATATTTGGGGAAACTGAGGCCAACTGTTCCTGAGGTTGCTTGGAATTGGGAGTGCCTTTCTCCCTCACAAGTCCCTGGATGGACCAGCTCTGGCCAGGAGGGGGCGAGCTGAGCTGCCTCTAGGGAGGTGTCCTTTGCCAAGCGGTTGCCTGGGTCCCTCTAGCATCCCCTGCCACCTGCATGGATGCTTTGAATCAACACCTTCTCTCCAGCTGACCACAGGCCATGGCTGGGCCTGGGCTCCCCTCTGACCAGTCCAGAGGCAGGGGTGCCAGGTCGACAGGCCTCCTGGAGCAGGAGGCTGGAGGGACAGATGGACAGTAGGAGCTAAGGAGGGGAAACTTAGGAGGATGTGGAGTGGCTGTTTGCACCGTGAAGAGGACCCCACCCTGTCCCCAGACACTGCAGCCTCTGCGTGCAGAGTCTGTGTGGTAAGTGGCCTTCACCCACGAGGCTACGGGTGCTGAGAGGGGTGGGAGCCCTGCCCACCAGCACTGCCTGTCGCCAGCACCGTGGCTCTTTCTCCTGCCCAGCAGTGCCTCGTGGGACCCAGCTGGTTCTGATGCCTTTGAGGCTGCAGTGTTGTCTAGGCTTCCCCTGCTGTCAGGTGGCTCATTAACACCCAGGCAGCCTGGCCTATTGGGGTGCTTGACCGCCATGATGGGTGGGTCAGAGTGCACCTTTCTGGGAGTTTCTGCTCTGCTTGGTCCTCCCAGGATCTCGCTGCCACTCTCCCTGGCAAGAGGTTGAGAGCAGGCAACTTGGCCGAAAGATCTCGAATTTAGCAAAGCCCAGGGCAGTTCTGTGTAATTCTGAGTCTCTGGGACTTTGTCCTGTTCCGTGAAGCTCTGAACTCTGTCAAAGCCCTAGACCTGCAGCCTCCAGGGCACAGGAAGAATGGTATCCCCTTAAGGGCTTCTTGGAGGGTGGAGTGCAGAGAACCCAGCCCACCCCATTCCTGCCCAGCTCCCTTCTCTGGGCCAGTGAGGTTGTGAAATCTGCACGAGGCCTTCATCCTGTTTAGAAAATAGCATGTATCATTTAACATCCTGGGAATCCTTGAAATGAGAAATGTCTTTTTGTATGCTAATGAGCCCACTTCTGGCCCGCATCCCTCAGGTAGCTTCAGGGTGCAGCTGGTCACTGAAAACCCCCAGCAGGATCTGAGGGTTGGGACTTTCAGGGCCACCCCCACCCCACCCCACCCACCTCCAGGGAGGGGAGAAGGCTGAAGGTAGAGTTGATCACCCGTGGCCAGTGGTTTAATGGGTCACGCCTGTTTAATGAAGCCTTGATAATGACCCAGAGGACAGGTTCAGGGAGCTCCCTGGTAGCTGAGCACGTGGAGGGCCCTGGAGGGGGTACCCAGAGGGCAGGGAACTCCCAACCCCTCCCCAAACCTGGCCCTGTGGCCTCTTCATCTGCTCGATTTCCAGTATCCTCACAATAAACCAGTAAACGTTCAGGTACTGTTTCCTGAGCCTGAGCAAATCAGTGCAGCCCCAGGAGGGGTGATGGGGACGCGGGTCTACAGCTGGTCCATCAGAAGGAGAGGGACGGCAACTCGGGCTTGTGACAGGCACTGAAGTGGGTCGGCTTGGGGACGGAGCCCTCTACTGTGGTCTGCTGCCATCCCCGGGCAGACAGTGCCAGAGCTCAGTTGAACTGGAGGATGCCCAGCGGGCTGGCTGGGAGAAGCCCCGCGCCTGTCGCAGGCATGTCCTGTGTTGACTGTTGAGTGAGGACAGGGGAGACAGAGTCAGTTTTCCTGTCCTGTGTCCACTCCTACAGGCCACTCCAGGCGTGCCATGATGCTCTCACTTGGGGGGCTCTGGGAGGGGCCGCTCAGGCGCTGCCCTCCTGGCCAGTGGGGGCTAGGCTTGCCCCAGGCCATGCAGCTGCCCCGAGGCTCACAAGCCAGATTCTCGAATGGACAGGTGCGCTCTG
This sequence comes from Pedetes capensis, assembly GCA_007922755.1. Taxonomy (NCBI): domain Eukaryota; kingdom Metazoa; phylum Chordata; class Mammalia; order Rodentia; family Pedetidae; genus Pedetes; species Pedetes capensis. The sequence continues at coordinate 42,117 of VMDO01004405.1, forward strand.
AGACCTCCCTCACCTCTAGGCAATTTCGAGCACCTTGTTTCCCATTGTACCTGTTCCAGCCTCCGTTTCCCCAACTCATTGTCCCTTCTTTCGTGCCTGGCGCAGTCCAGGGCTCCCACATCCCGGCCCAGGTCTCCACAGCTGGGACAATGTCTGGTAATGAAGAACCCCATGCTATGAGGGGGACTTGGCTTGGCACTGCCAGGCATGGTGGCCCTCCCTGGCAGCCTCGCCACGTGCCTGGGTGGATGAGTACAGAGCCAGGGAGGCAAGAACCGTGGCATGTCTTGGCTTTGTCATGCTCTGATGGACAAGTAGCATTTCCTGTCATTCTGAATGCAGGCAACGTTCCCAAGAGCAGCACTGTGATTTCTAAATTTTTAATCGACAAATAACACCGCATATTTATGGGGTTCAGTGTGGTAACTTGGTAGAAGTCTGCAGTGTGCGATGATCAGGTTGGGGCTGTCAGCATTTCCATCCCCCAAGCATTTGTCATGTCTGTGCGGGCAGCCTGCACATTCCTCCCTCCTAGGTCCCCCACCCCCACCCCAAGGCCTCCCACATATTTTGCAAGCACTCTATCACTGAGCTGTGCTCTCAGCCCCTATTTTTATTTTTTTATCTTGAGACAGGTTTTCGCTAAATTGCACAAGCTGCCTCTGGGTTTGAACTCGTGATCCTCCTGTCCCCACCTCCTGAGTCACTGCTGGGATTACAGGAGCACCACCATGTCTGACTTTTTTTTTTTTTTTTTTGAGACCAGGTCATATAGTTCATGACCCTCCTGCCTCAGCCTCCTGAGTGCTAGGATCCAGGCATACACCACTACGCCTGGGTTCTTCTAGGTCTTTCTAAAGTGCATGAGAGAGCGCTGTGCTCCGCAGACCCCTCTGCTGCAGGGCATCCTCCTCACACTCCTGCCTGCCTGTGCCTGGTTCCTGTTCCCCACCCCTTCTGCCCCCTTCCCCTAGCATCTAGTGACCGGTTTCACTCCCTTCTGTGAGGTCAGCTTTCAGCTTAGGAGGGAGAGAGAACATGCAGTATTTGTCTGTGTCAAGCTTATTTCACTTGACATAATGTCCTCCAGTTCTATACACAATGTAGCAAATGGCATGATTTTGTTGTTTTTATGGCTGAATACTAGGACCTGCTTGTAATTTCTGTCTCGATGGAAATCTCAGCGCTTCTTGGGCCACACCAGAGATATCACAGGAAAATGGAAATAGTTTGTGCTCCCTGTTCAACTGCAGTTATGGGGGTGCCTGGTTTTATCCACAGGAGCTTTTACAGTTGCATGGTCCCATCAGGATAACAACATACCCATCATCCCCAAGTGGCACACCACAGAAGTCACCGTTTCTTCCATCACAGTGTGCGTGGGCCTTGGTGCGACCTCACCATCTGGCCCAGGGGGCCGTGCTGAGCACACAGACAGCAGCCAGCGTGGGCCACCTGCCCGCTGAGGCTCCTATCTCCAGGGTAAGTGTGGGCAGCAGGGGTCTTGGCTGTCCTGCATCTGTACCATTTAGAGTCCGTTGATTCTTAGGGTCCCACATCTGGACTTCCTGTTCCTGGAGGCTGGACAGGGCCGTCTGCATTCCTAGCCTGGTTCTGGGAGGATTCAGATATTTCAGCCCTGGGGAGGATCCTTGTGGTAGATGACCCAGTGCAGGTCTTGACCTGTGACTAGCCGGCTCTTTCCAGGACAGAGGCTTAGGATTCCAGGGCCCCAGAGGTGTACAGGGCTGGCAATCCCAGGGCAGCAGAGGGGCAGGGTGGGCTCTGGGGAGCGTCCCTTGGCCCTCTGGGATCCCGTCCACATCTAGGCCTGGCTCTTTGGCATGCAGCCCAGGTTCTGAAGGGTCACCCTATCCACAGAGCAGCCTGGTCCAGAAAGAGTAGCCGGCACCTGTGATGTGACCACTGCCCTCTGCCCAGGCCTCAGGGATCCTGTCCGCTGGGCACACAGACATCTTGGGCCCCACTGGCCCCAAGAGCCCAAGAGAGATCTGTTCTAGCTCCTGTCCGGTGGGGGACATTCAGTCTTTCCTAGAGCTTTAGGGCCATTGCCCCTGCAGAGGAGGAAGCGGAGGCCTGCAGACCCGGGAGGGTGGCCAGGTGGCCAGTGGGGAGGCCCTATGAGCAGAGGTCCCATAGGTTTTCCTTTTCAAACTGAGGGATGATGTGCACATGACACGTACACACAGTGTCCACCATGCACACACCAGGTGCTGGAAGAGGGGTGTGCTCTGCAGATAGGTGTAACACACACCCCAAAGAAAGAGTTACAACATTGCCCTCTCTGGCCCAGCCTGAGACCCCATCCTGAGGCTTGGTCTGTCCCTCTGTCCCCAGGGGACACCCCTTCCTGTCCTTGATTGACCTGTGGGGCAACCAGTTCCGGCCCTTCTGTGGCCCCTGCCCCACCCTGCACCTGCAGAAGACCTGATTTCTGCTTTGGGTGGACCAGGCTGGCCAACCCAGGGGCCTGAGATTTTGAGGGCCCAGCGTGAGTCAAGACACCCGTGGGTTTTCAGAGTAGGTGTGTCCCAGCCAGGACTTTCATAAATTAGAAAAAATTCTCAAGCCAGGCGCGGTGGCGCACGCCTATAATCCCAGCGGCTCAGGAGGCAGAGGCAGGAGGATCGCAAGTTCGAGACCAGAGGCAGTCTGCGTAATTTAGTGAGACCTTGTCTCAAAAAGGAAAAAAATGGGCTGGGGGTGCAGCTCAGTGGTCCAGCACTTGCAGAGCATGCAGGCGTGAGGCCCTGAGTTCAACTCCCAGTACCGCAAAAAAAAAAAAAAAAAAAAAATATCCTCCATCAAATGCCACAAAGAGGCCAACTTGATCACCCCTGCAGGGCATGTGAGAGCCGGCAGTCTGCTGGGGTCTCTTCCTTTCTGGAGAAAGCACACATGCCACCATGAGGCTCCACTGCATGCCCTCACCTAACCCTAATTACCTCCCCAAAGCCCCACCTCCAAGTGCAACCCAGTTTATGATTTAGGGGATTAGCCTGCTGATGTGAATTCTGGGGAACAGTTCCAAACCATCGCTGTTCCTGTTTGGTTTCTACCACTTGCTAATGACATCTTGAAAACCTCAGCAACTGAAAACAGTGCCCCTGTTGCATGATGTCCCCTGCTCCCCAGGCGCCTGGGTCAGGGCCTTGGGTGTCTTGGTGCATGGCTCAGGCCTCTGCACGTAGTCTCTCCACACGGTGGCCGTAGGGTTGCTAATTTCTTGCAGATGGCCACCTGCCTCGCTCATCCGGGGCTGTGGCCCGCGTGGGTCAGTTTGGGAAGATGCTCAGGGGCGAGCTCAGCTCTGAGTGCCAACCGCTGCCTTCGGGGCTGCCTCGTGGGGCCGAAGCGGTTCTCTCTTGGGACCTCCTACCTTGAACCCCAGCCGAGGCGTGGGGATCCCTGCATGGGGCTTCCTGGGCCCTCGTTCTTGGCGCTCAGGTTTGGGGGCACAGAGCTGCCTAGGGGCCTGGCTCTCATGGGCAGGTGAGAGGGCTCATGGCTTCCCTCTGCTCACTGCTTCTCAAAAGCCCCCGGAGGAGGCCCGCTGAGGAGAATGCCAGCCCGCAGCTGTTGTTCACAAGCACCTGAAGGAGCATGGGTGGCTGCAGGGCGGGACGAACACAGCCGCACACGTGCAGGGCACTGCAGGCGCTCTTGGGACCTGTGGGCATCTGGCCTGAGGTCCTGAGGCGCATTGTGTTCTGCAGGGCCAGGGAGGCTCGTGGGGGTGTCACACCTTGTAAATGTCCTGCTCAGGAACTCTCTGGGACCCTGCCATCAAAGGGAGGCTCACAGCCCCTCATATCCATGGCCCGCTCATCCCGCTGCTTACTGTGGTGCAATATCCAACACAAAATCTACTATGTTAACCATTTCATCCAAAAAGAGAGGTGAGGCAGACTAAGCTAGGAGCCAGGCACATGTCTGTAATCCCAGGGACTTGGCAGGTTGGGGCAGGAGAATCATGAATTTGAGGCCAGAGGCAGTGGGTGCAACTTAGCAAGATCCCATCTCAAGCTAAAAAAATTTTAAAGAGTGGCTGGGGATGCAGCTCATTGGTGGAGTGCCCTGCGGTTTGATCCCCCAGTACCACAAAAAAACAAAATGAAACAAAATGCAGATTTTAAGACCACCACAGTAGGTATGGGGACCACTGCCATGGCATTTGCAGCAGGAGAGAAGGACTGGCCTCCACTGGCCTTGGTCACCGTTTGTAAGTGCCCAGGTGGGTCGTGCTGATGCATCACCGTGCTGTGCAGCATTGCCATGGCCTTCTCCAGAACTTCCTTACCTTCACCAATGGAAACTGACCTCACTGGACAATGACTCCCCAGTCCTTCTTCTGCCCAGGCGCCCACCACTCTCCTTTCTGTGTTTATGGAGTCTAGGGACCTCCTATGAGTAGAATCATATGGTGTTTGTCTTTAAATGGCAGCTTTTTTCACTGAGCATAATGTCCCCAAGTTTCATCTGTGTTGCAGAATGTGTCAAAATTCATTTCCTTTTTATAGCTGAATAATATTCCATTGTCTGGATGGACCATATTTTGTTTTTCCTTCACCCATGGATGTATAGTTGGGTTACTTCCACTTTTGGCCATTGTGAATAATGCTGCCATGACCATCGGGGTGTATGTATGTTGTTGTTAGGTACCCTCGAGTCGGCATTCGACTAATAGCGACCCCACATAGAACAGGTGAAACACTATTGTCATGCGTCTCTGCTATTCATAGGGTTTTCAATGGCTGATTGTTTTTTGGGAGTGGGTTGCTGGGTCCTTCTCCCAAGCCTACAGCACCTGGTGTTCCCATGCGGTGTCCCATCCAAGAACTAACCAGGCCCAACCCTGCTTAGCTTCTGAGGTCTGACGGTATCAGACGCCACAATGGTACGGCTGCAGGCATATACATACATTCATAGATATAGATATAGATATAGATATAGTGTAGAGAGCTGCTGCTCTTCTTGTTGATCTGCATGATCCTTACATGAATGTATTTGCTTTGCATAAATTTATCAAGTTATACATTTATAATTTGTACCTTTTTATCTCTATGTTGTATTTCAATTTATTTATTTAGGCTCTTCTGACTTTATTAATAATCTTCAAAGATTTTTTTCTGAACAGAACAACTAAAAAGAAAAATGAAAAATGAAAAAAATAATCTTCACATCTAACTTCTGCATATAAGTGAAAGCACGCAGTATTTCTTTTGGGGGGACTATGTTATTTCACTTAAGGTGATGACCTCTTACTCCACCCATTTAGCTGCAGATGTAATTCATTCTTTATAGCTGTGTAGTATTCTGTGGAATATATATACCATTCTTCTGTTGAAGGGCATTTGGACTGATTCCATAGCCTGGTGATTGTGAACAGTGCTGCAAAAGTTACCTTAGTGGTATACCTAAGAGTGGAATCACTGTACCAAACGGTAGTTCAATTTACAAGTATCTCCTTAAGACACAGCTTTCAATCCTTCTGGGTATTTTCCCTGAAGTGGAATTGCTCAATGACGTGGTGATTCTAGTTTTAATTTTTTGAAGAGCTGCCATGCTGTTTTCCATAGTGGCTATGACGTTTTACATGCCCATCGGCAGTGCTCCAGGGTTCCAGCTTCCGTATGTGCTCTGCCAACACTTTGTTACACTTTTTGCTTCTTTTTCTTGTTTTTGAGCCAGGGTCTCTCTCTGTAGCCCAGGCTGGCCTCGAGCTCAAGGTCCTCCTGCCTCTACCTCCACTGTGCTGGTATTACAAGTGTGTGTCCCACACCCCACTGCTTTTTTGTTTAAGAACAGCTATCCTAAGGGGTGTGAAATGGTTCTACCTTTGGTTTCGATTGCCTTTCCCAAGCAGCTCATTGTATTGAGCGTCTGTCATGGACTTGCTGGCCGTTTGTGGATCCTCCAGCAGTGCTGCGCCCTCAGCTCCTCAGCCAGGGCTCTGATACTGGCTGCTCCTGCAGCAGCTGACGTCCTTCCTGCCCGCGGCAGGTTTCTGTCCCTGCCATAGCTGGGCCAGTTCTCCTTGCTTCGCTCTGCCACTTGCTCTGCTGAATGCCAGCGTTCACACATCTCATGAGTTCATTTGTCCTCTCCTTTGGGATTGCCTTTGAAGTGGACACACCACAGTTGCCAGGGCCACATGTATTGAACACGCAGGCAGATGGTTGGAGAGCAGGGGTGAGCGAGCAGGGTCAGAGGGAGCGAGGCGGCTGGGCGCAGGGCTGCCTGGCTGTGAGCACATAGGCTGAGCAGACGTGCCCAGAGCAGGCCAGCTGTGTCTGGCCATTAACTGCCTGGTATGGGGCCCACTTTGGTGAGCAGGCTCTAGAGAGGAGGTGGTCAGGCGGGGGCGCTCCTGGCCAGGCTGCCACACTTTAACTACACCCGGCCCTCTCGACCCTACTCTGCCATCGTATTCTGCACTTAATTGGGGCCTTTCTGAGCAGCTGGCAGGAGCTAATTAAAAAGCGCTGTACACTACAGCCGGGGCCCCACCCCTAACCCCTGTGCGGGAGGCCCTCCCACCCGTCCCTCGCCGTGGAGCCTGGGCGGCAGCTCACTGCTCATGTAGGTGTCCTCAGGCAGGCCGGTGGCCTCTGCTGTGAGAGAGCAGGCCCTTGTCCTCAGATACTCTGCTGCTCCGATTGCTTCAGGGTCACCACCGTGGGCGCAGGGCTGGCTCCACCCTGGGGTCCGGTGCTGATAGGCTCCTGGGCCTGCTCAGATGGAGTCCTGAGGCTGCACAGGGCTCCCTCCTGGAGGGCCTTAGGAGGGGAGGCCTGCCAGGGAGAGCAGGGCCAGGACCTCCCAGAGGCTGGCGCAAGGGCAGGTGCGTGCAGAGGGGCATGGCCCATGAGGGAGGCAGGCAGGCAGGCGAGACAGACAGGGGCAGGGAGGGGCCTCACAGCCTGCCAGGGGCTGGGGTCTGCAGGCCTGGGGGCCTCATGTTCTCCTGGGCTTGGCGATAGTGAACCGGTCAGGTGGGAATAGGGGGGAGCTGAGGGAGAGCCACAGGCGGGGAGAGACAGGTGGGCTGTGAGTGGACAGAGGGGGTGACAAAGTGTCCGCCAGGCTCTGCAGGATGGCCGCCTACACAGAGCCGGAGCGCGCATCCAGGCAGAGTGGGGCTGCAGGAGCTGGGCAGCAGCAGGAGGTGTCCAGCCAGCCAGTGCCTCGGGGTGCCTGCCGTCACTGAGAGAAGCAGGCCATCCTCAACAGGAGAGAAAAGCCAGACAAGCCACCTGTGGTAGAAGATGCTAGAAGCAGGCACGACTGAGCACGCAGGGGCTGGGCAGGAGTGTGTGCTGCCTGAGTACCAGGGGGCCCATGGAGGGTGGCCCCAGACCCCAGGGGTGCAGCCTGCCCTCCATCCTCCATCAGGGCTGCTCGCAGGCCCCGGATCTGAGCGAGGGATGCAGGGGCCGCCGGCTCCTCTCTCCTGACTGGGCGAGGCCAGGGAGCGCAGGGTAGAGGCGCCACATCCAGGCTCTGCCTCAGAGTTCGCACAGGGCCACCGGACTCAGGCTGGCCTGCGGTTAGGGAAGCCCAGGGGAGGAAACAGAGCCAGGGTTTTCTCACTCTGGGAGGGGAGGGGTGACCAAAGCCTGTGCGGGCAGGTCCTACCTGCAGTGTCCCACCAGCACAGTCCTCACCTGCACTGTCCCCTGCGCCATCCTCACCTGTACTGGGCCCGATGGTGCCTGTCACACAAACTTTCATTACATGAAGTCAAGCACCAGCAGGTCTGGCTTCCTGGGGCGGCTGCTCAATGGCCTCAGGCGTCCAGGCCTCTGACAGGTGGGTGACTCGCAGGTAAGAGACTACAGGCCCTTCATGGGGTTGTTCAGGAGCCTGGCAGGGCAACCTTGCTGGCCCCTGGGGGTTTCCACACAGCAGCAGGCACATCTTCCATCCTCTGCGCCAGGCTCACTTCTGTTCCCAGGTTCCCCTGCCCTGTCCAGTGGTAGCTGCCCTGCTGTTCTCCCTGAGCCTGGCCCGGTTGGAGCCACCTGAGTGGCTCTCGAAGAGACCTAGTGCACAGTCCCCCGTCCTCCATCTGACATTGACCCTGAATGACTGCAGCCAAGCCAGCCTGCCCTCGGCCTGTTTCCCTTGGGGCACTGTGACTGGCTTCCTCCAGCTCCCTCCCGAAGATGCCCCTATGAGAGCTCTCCCTCCCTGAGGCCAGGCTGAGGACAGGCCCCTGGACCAGCATGTGGCTCCTCGGGGGTCCTGCCCTTGGAAACCACTTCTCAGGTTCCCTTGTTGTTGTTAAGTACTGTCAAGTCATGTCCAACTCATAGTGACCCTAAGTACAGCAGAATGAAACATTATCCAACACTGTGCCATGCACATGATCTTTTATGTTTGAGCCCATTGTTGTAGCCACTGTTTCTTCTCATTTTGTGTCATGCCACATCAGCAAATGGAGGTCCCAGGGGCTCTACGCCATTCTCATCATTAAGGTCAGCTCTACTTTGAGGAGGCAGCTCTTCCCCAGACATCTCTTGAATGCCCTCCAGCTTGGGGGACTCATTTTCTGGCACTATATTTGACAGTGGTTCTGTGCTATTCATAGGGTTTTCAATGGCTAAGTGTTTCAGGAGTGGGATGCTAGGTCCTTCTCCCTAGTCTCTCTGGTCTGGAAGCTCAGCTGAAACCTGTCCACCATCTGAGATACTGGTGGCAAAGCTTTCAGCACCACAGACACGGGCAAGCCCGTCCAGCGTGACAAGCTGATGGACACACAGGAGTCTCAGATGCAATCACTCTCCTCAAGTCCGCTGCTTGGATTCAGCGGGCCACCCCTGAATGGCCCCGATGCAGGAGATGGAGCTATCTCAGACCAGACCACTCTAGGCTGGGCCCAGAAAGGGCAAATCTGCCGGGAGTTGCATGAGTCTGTTGGAGCCAGCTGGGTGGGAGCCGGGGGTGGAGAGAGAGTTGGAGAGCTGAGTCAGAAAGGACCCTACAAAGGTTCTGCAGCCCCAGAGATGGGCAGGTGTTAGTAGACCAGGACCTCTCCTTCCACTGTCATGTATGGGGCTGATCGATCCCAGGTACCTGAGGTGCAAACTGGCACTCCAGGCTCCCCAAGGAACAGTGATGGGCTTTAGAATGTGGGCAGGGGAAGCTAAGGAGCTGGAGTCAGTCCTAGGCTCAGTGGGGGCCACGGATACCATACAGCAGGATCTGAGAGAGCTGAGGACAGAGGATTCTGACTCCTGTTGGAGTTTGTGGGAAGGCTGATACAGAGGTCAGGGACGCCAAGGCTGAAGACATGGAGCTGGGCTTTAATTGCAGGTAAGACAGAAAGGTACTAGGTAAAACTCCTGCCTTGCTCCAGATCAGAGGCTTGTCTGCAGGGCCAGACCGTGGAGGACGCAGGCTGAGAACTCAAATTCCATCCTTTGGGCACTGGGGATCTATAGAAGGTTCCTGAGCAAAGGAACTTCAGGATCAGGCCTGTGCCATCATGAAGGCTACCTGGCCCATATTTCCCACAGGGCCCAACCCAGAGCTGGGCAGTAAAAGCACCATGGAGGAAGAAGCATATGTAATTTCCAGGATCCACTTGGAAGTCTAGGTGGCGAATGACCTTCCCGGAGCTCCCTGACTCCTGTCTCCAGGAGTGTCTACCTGGTTGCTAAGTCCTGGTTCTGTGAGGCGGCCCTTACACCCATGCCAAGGATGGAAAGGGGGCAGGGGAGGCCGCCATGTCATCTGGGCTGGGCTGGGCAAGGCCAGGTGAGCTTCCTGCACACGGGCAGCCCAGGAGTCTAGCAGCATGGAGGCTGCGCAAAGGAGTTGGGCGTTCTGCATGGGCCTGGCTGCCCTCCACATAGGGAGACAGCCAGAGAAGTCCCCTTCTCCAACACAACCGCCCAGCCCGGCCACCCAGGCCCGGCCTTCCTTTGTGCATTGTCCTGGGCCCAGGCCCACATTCTTATTTCCTCTCTACCGGGGCCACTGCACTGAGGAGGCTGTGAAGCTGAGGCCCGGGAGGCTTGGAGGCTGCCCTCACCTCCACTGCCTCTCTCTCTCTCTAGTGCTGGAGATTGAACCAGAACTTGGCGTGCTAAGTATGGGCTCTAAACTGAGTCTCACCGCCAGCCAGCTCCCTAGCCTATCTTGTTCTGGAAGCTCAGCTGAAACCTGTCCACCATCTGAAATACTCACTGGAGGATGATCTCTTCTATGTAAGGCAAGACTCACCTCTTCCTAGAAGCCCTCTTGGATCCATTGCAGTCCCCCGGAGCTGGGCCTGGACAGGGTGGAGGGGCATCTGGCCCTGCCTGGCCCTGCCTGCCTTCCCCCAGCTGCCCTGTGTTTGGGTGGACGGAGTCCTTAGTCCTCCTCATCTTCACACCATAAACACCAATTTGCAGGGCCCTGAGAGCCAAATGACTATTTACTGTGAGTTCTAGAAGCTCAAATAAAAAGAGAGAGAGAGGGAGAGAGGGAGAGGAAGAGAGCAAGCGAGGAGCAAGCAGCCAGCTAGGAGCTAAACAGCAATTAGTACCTTCTGACAGCTCCCAGCTCTCTCCCAGCTCCCGCCCAGGTGCCTCCCTGGGCAGAGTGGGACAGGGCAAGACAGGGTGGTGGCTCCAGGGCTCCTAGGCTCCTGGGTTTGTCCCCTCCCCGGGGCCCTCCCTACTGCCCTGGCCACTGCAGCTTGTCCTGGCATCTGCAGAGATGGCATCTCAAAATTATAGGTGGATGTCGGAGTCCCAGCGACAGCAGCCCACACTGGTCTCTTTGCAGGTGACCCGAAGGGGAATAAGGGGGATGTGGCCCCACTCTCCAGGGAGAGCCCCTGCCTCACTCCCCCTGGAAGCTGGAGCACTGTGGCCCACACCTCCAGACCGAGCTGGCCTCTAAAGGAATAACTTTCCAGCCTGGCAATGCGGTGGCCAGGGGCCCAGGTCCTGCTTCGGCCTCAAGGGCCAGGGCTGGCTGCAGAGGAGGCTGCTGCCCTGCGCCCAAAGACTGTGATCTCAGATGGCCCTGATCCTGGGGGACCCTGAGGGCCCCAGGCTAGGTGGAAGGGTGGCTGCTGGGGAAGTCTGGGGGGCTGGGGGTGGGGAGTGAGGGCAGCGCTGTGTGCCCTGGACTCTAGGCGAAGGCTGTGTCCTGAGGCCCTCTGCTCACCAGCTCAGGAAGGGCCAGGCCAGCGGTCAGGAGGGCAGGGCTGTGGCGGGGCTGGCACGTGGGGCTCTCTCAGGGTGGAGTCTCTGGGTTGGGCTTTTGGCCTCAGACTTTGGCTCAGGGTGGCATGTCCACAAGCTGAGCTCTGCCCTGGCACCAGGGGGGCCTTGGGTCCCCCACCCTGTGCCCAGGGTCCCCACTGTGATGATTTGGCTCTGAGCTTGGGCTGCAGGGGCATGAGGATTGCTATTTCAGGTGAAATCCCATGGGAGAAAGGACCAGTGGAAACTCCTGAGGACCCCTGGACCAGGCTCAGGAAGGCTGGGGGTGAGGTTAAGGGGTCACTTTCTCAGGGGGTCCCTGTGCCCCGTGAGCAGCCCCGTCTTTGGAGGGGTCCATGCGGCTAGGGTGCCCCACCTCCCAGTTCTCTCCCTCCCTGGTTTCCCTCCACCCCCAGCACCAAGCTTCTGGATGGCCCCCTCTTGAGAAGGCCCCGGGGGCTTCCCAAATTCTCTCCTGGCGGCCTTCTGTCCCCTGAGGTTCCCTGGAGGCCGTGACAGTGTCCTGCAGCTTGCCTTAGACTTGCCCTGCCTACTCTGTCCCCAGGCAGGAGGCCACCGCCGGGCGTGGTGTGCGCAGGTGGCTGGCCCTCAGATCTAGGCTGGGCACAGCAGCCGAAGCCAGCCCTACATGTCCCACCCTGAAGGTCCCAGCAGAGAGAGGAAATCAAGGCCCCAGGACCCAGAAAGTGGGAGTCCAGGGCAGGGGTGATGATGAGGGGGAGAGTCTGCGGGGGTGGGGCGCCGCTCTGGGACTTCAAAGCTGTGGGGTGTGAGATTTGCAGGGGCTTGCCAGGCGCCCTGGCGGAGTGGGGCGGGCCTCAGCCTTTCATATGGCTATTCCTGGGCTGTCTCAACCACCTGCGAAGGGCCTCCAAGCTCATTTCCTCCCTCTCCGGGGCGGGAGGGGCTGTAAACTCCCTGCCGAGGCAGCTTCTGAGGCTGGCTGAGCTGCTGGCTGGGCTCTGGGGGCCGCGTAGGGCCCCCACAGTGGGAGCCCATCCCACTTCCTCTTGCACCAAAGGGAAACTGAGGCCCAGTGGGACAGGGCTTTCTGCTGGCAGGCAGTGAGCTGAGGACTTCACCTCCCAGTCCCCCGAGGTAATTAACTGGGGTCTGTCTTGTGGCTTCCTTGGCTTTTCCTGTGGGCTCCATGCTCTGCACACCCAGGGCCTTGGTCGGGACTGGGCCCAGCCTGGCGGCTCCCCTCTGGACAGCTGAGGCCCTCTTCACGGTCGGTCGACCTCAGGTTGAGCCTGTGACGGCTGCTGCTCAGGGGCTGGTGCCCGCACACCAGAGCCTGCCTGGGCCCCCAGCCGTGTGTGCACTGAGCAGAGGCTGCCTCTCTGCAGGCCCGCCCAGTGGTGGAGTCAGAGCCCGGTGCTGGGGTCCTCCCAGTCCTCCCGCCTCGAGGCATGGGGCCTTTGGCCTAGGCAAGTGGTCTCACTGGGCCTCTAGGACCCCTGCAGTCTCTGACCACCCTGTGCCCCTGGACGTGAAGTCCTTATGACCTGGTGGCTGAGCCCACAGCCATGCTGTCTCCCAGGGTAGTCTGTGCCTTTCATCTGGGGTACCTTGGCCGTGGGGCCCCAGCAGGTGCCAATTAGGACGGCTCCTGCCCAGAGCCCCAACTCAGAGGGCCTGTGTGCTATTGGCTGTTTGGTCTAAGGGCTCCTCATCGCCCCGAGGACTGGCGGCTTTATGGTTGCCGCCCGGGATGGATGGGCAAGCCAAGTGGACGCAGGGCCCCACCCTTCCCACTGGTGATTCACTCCTCAGAAAGGAGGATGGGCACCTGTCCTGTCTTGGCTGGCCCTGTACCCTTGCACCCTCTCTATGCAGCGTCCACCTGCAGCTGCCCGCCCCACCCGCCTGCTCCCGGGGCCGCTGGAAATTCCTCGGTAGCCCTGCCTGGCGGTAGGCCAGGCCCTGGTATACACCTGCAGCCCCGGAGCGGGGTGGCCTGCCTGGAATGTGCCCAGTGGGGCGGGGCAGGCCCCAGGGCTGGAGGGAAGGAGGCCATGGGTTGAGAAGGGATGTCGGGGCGCCAGCCTGCCTGCACATCGGGGAGCTGGCCCCCACAGGGCTGAGGACGTGACACAGGGGCTCCCACAGGAGTATCCGGGCCGGCTCTCTCCTTAGTGCCTGGGGGCTCCCACAGCGTGCTTTTCCTCCTGGCTCCTCGCTGCCCGTCGTCCCCTTACACCTGGGAATGCTTGAGGGTGCTGGAGATGGGCCTCTGCTGCCTGCAAGGCTGCATCACTAGTGGGATCTGGGCAGGTCGGGAGGAAGGCCTGTGTTCAAGGCCCTGCCACAAAACCAGTGACAGGTGCTCTGAAGTGGACAGGGCGCCCAGAGAGGGTAATCTGAGCTCAGGGTGGCACAGAGTGGATGTCCTGCTGCCAGCCCTGTAGGCCCCTGGGCTGGGTGCCCAGAGCAGGTCAGCTGCAGCCTCAGGCACCTTTCCTTCAGCATTGGCTGCCCTGTCCCCATTCCTTGTGGGACCTTGGTGTGTCTGGCAGATTTGGGGACATTGTGCTGGAGTGAATGGGCCTGGAAAGGCCCTGCTTGTGCCCATCACCCCCCACTGCCCCTTTCCCCAGCTCCTGGGCCTGGGGGATTGTGTTCCTGTCTCTTCTAGGCCAGACAGCCCACCATGCACTGGCGGGGCTGGGGGTGCTGTACATGAACATGGACACGTGCGGAGGTGACTCGGCTCACGTTGCCTTTGCATCATTGACTCGTGTGGGGTCTTGGCCAAACCTCTTCTCCTGGGGCCTGAGCTCCCTGCCTACCCACCAGGGCTACCAGGGTGCCTGATTACTGCATGGCCCCTGGCTCCTGTGCCTGGCCTCCTACTGACTATTTTGTCTTTGTTCATCTAATCAAGCTCTCACAGCTGCCCTGACCCAGATTTTGGTACAGAATCTTTAGCACGGCTGGCCCTCTTTGTTTTTCCTTTTTGAGATAGGGTCTCACTGCAGAGCCCAGGCTGGGCTTGAACTCGCGTTGATCCTCCTGCCCCAGCCTCCCAAGGGCTGGGTTTGCTGGTGTGCCCACACGCCCAGTGGCTTTCCCTATTTCTCCTTCCTGGAAGTGGTGCCAGGTCGTGGCTTGGCTTTTGTGCATCACTCCTCCCCAGCCCAGCCCCTCTGGCTGCATGTTTACAACCCCAACACAGAGCAGACCACTACTAAACAAGTCCTGGGAAATTCTAATCACCTTGAGGGGATCAGTACACCATGTCCATATCGGTTGGAATAGCACACTGAACCCCATTAACGTGTACCATTAAACATGTTAATCAAAAATAAAAGGAAAAAAACCAGCAGAAACCATAGGCTTGTTTGTTTTTTCTTCTTTATTTGAAACTTTATTTGAAACTCATACACTATCACTAAAATAATTTCTTTCATAGAAAGAAAAGGAAAGAAAAAACACGTTTATCTAACTCCAGTGGATGGTGGATATAGCAGCATCGGAAATAAAACCCCAAATGCAAATTCCAGGCAGAGGATGGTCACAGTGCCTCCCGTCTTCGTGCTCTCAGGCACTCCCCCCACATCCCTTCCTCTGCCTGGAGGATGGGGGATGATTCACAGTGGCAGAGGCCAGGAGAGCTCTCAGTGGCCAGCACCCAGCAATGGGTCCAGTAGTCTCTCACTATCAGGCCAGCTGGACACGTCAGAAACTCAGGGACATGCTGGTGGCAGGGAGATTTGTTGGAAGACAGATTTGGTGAGCCTCGCCTCAGCAGCAGGCCCTGGAGGTCAGCCCTGGCCACCGGGGCGGGGGTGACAGGGAGAGACACCCCATCTCTCGATTGCAGCTCTCTGTCTGCAGCATGCGTGTGTGCTGCTGCCCTCAAATCAAAGTGAGGCCAGCATCTCCCAGCAGCCTCAGGGGCTAGGCACTGCCAACCAGTTGGAGAGCTGGGATGGCCAGGGCCTGGGAACTGCTGAACAGTCCCTTGGAAGAGACCTGGGTGTAGATGCCCGGGCAGAGGCAGACCTGAGCGGGAAGGTCAGGGTCCCGGCCCCTACTCACTATCGCTCCACCAAGCCCCTTCTCCCAGGATCAACCTCTGTTCCTGCGGGACCCAGGGGGTAGGGAGAGCTGCCGGCTTTCCTCAGGAGGGGTCCCGGACGGAGGGAGGGGTACAGGGCTTGGAGAGGGGCCCTCAATGCCAGAAGTGTGGAAGAGAGGATCCGACAACGCCCTCGGGGTCTTTGCGGCTCATTCGGCCAGGAGATCCCGCACTGTACAGATGAGGAGGGTGATGGAACCTTCCAGGGAGGTTGGGGAGGAGCGAGATGGAGGGCAGGGTCCCCTGCTGAGAGCTGGGTCCCACGGAGGAAACCTGGCCCCGCGCCCAGAAGCTTTGCCTAACCCCAGAGGAGCCCATTCTCAGGGTGGAGCCAGCTCCGGAGCCCCGCCCCATCCGAGCCCCGCCCCGGAAGCCCCGCCCACGGAGGGAGAAACCGCGCCCCCCGTGGAGCCCCAGCCCAGCGGGTCCCCGGAAGCCATCCTCCCGGGCAGAAGGAACTTGCCCCTCAGAGCCCCGCCCGTCCGGAGCCCGGCTGGCCCCACCGTGATCTGGGAGTAGCCCCTCCCCCGGGTGGAAGCCCCGCCCCCAGGCAGGAGCCCCGCCCCTGGGCAGGCGCCTGCTGGGTTCCGAGGGAGCCCCGCCTGGCGGCCGTCGAGAGCGCTGCCCGCGCGGCCTACTTGCAGGTGTGCACGTCGTAGACGCGCGTGCACTCCTGACAGCTGACGTAGCAGCACCAGTGGAAGACGCAGTGGCACTTCTCCCTACGCTGCTCGGTGCGCGCGTTGTGACCGCGGCCACAGCACAGCAAGTCGCAGCCGTCGATGCCGTGCGAGCTCACGTTGCAGGTGCGGTCGCGCGTGCCGAAGGAGCCCGTCTCCGAGTTGGGCTCGCAGAAGTTGGGCGAGGCCTCGTAGTAGACCAGGTCGCGCTCCGTGGGCACCTTGAAGTAGGTGTAGCGCGGGCGCAGGGTCTCCACCCAGCCACGGGACTCGCGGTGTTTCTCTACCACCATCTCTGAGGCACTGTCGTATTTGTCCTTAAGGAAGTCGCCAATGGTGCGGAAGTCAGGCTGCGACCACCAGCAGGTCTTCACCTCGCAGCTGCCCGACAGCCCGTGGCATTTGCACTTGAGGTGCATATGGCTGGCGATGGCCTGTGGAGGACATGCATGAGCCAGAGTCTGCACTTCCCCCGGGACCTCTCCCCGCGGCGGCCTGCCCTTTGCTGGCGCCCACCTTGTTCCATAAAGCCGCCAGGAGTCTTAGGCAGATCAGGGGCCTTCTCCACGTGTCTCTAGGACCACCACCTTCCCTATGGGGACTGTACTCCCCCCAGACCCAAGGCCTCTGGAGCCTGGGAGGCTCCGTGCTGTCCATCTTCACAGCGAATTCTATTTCCACAGTGCATACAGTGGAGTCAAGGAAGGAGGGAGAGATAAAGGTGATCTTACAGGAAAGAGTCATAGAGGAACAAGTCTGGTCCCTCTCATTCTCTGGCTCCCGTTCTCTCTGTGTGATCTCTCCCTGTCACACAGGCTCCCTTCCCATTGCCATCTACCACAGGTGACAGCCAACAGCCCCTCAACAAAGGCTGAACCCACTGTGGACTTTCCACCTCCAAAATTGTGAGCTCAATAAACGTCTTTTCTCTGTAATTTACCTACTACTTTAAATGTTAAAGCAATGAAAAACAGAGTAACACTGGGGTAAAATGAAATTTCACATCAAAATGGATTTCAGAGCCTAGTGTGGTGGCACACGCCTGTAATCTCATCACTTGGGAGGCTGAGGCAGTAGGATCTTAGTTTGAGACCAGACTGAGCTTCATGGCCAGTTCAAGGCCAGGCTGGGCTACATAGCAAGACCTCGTCTTTAAAAAGAGAAGCAAAAAGAGAAGTATTTCACCTCTTTAATTTTTTCAGTGTTGCTATTTGAAAATTTATAATCCCTTATGCAGTTCCCACTTGCAGTTCCCATGGTACTTGTATTGAATAGTGCTGGTTTAAAGTTTCAACAAGGCTCTGAGTCCAGCTACATCTCCACCTCATGCCCCTTTCCTATTGGCTCAGGGACCTGGGTAGAGTAACATCCCTGCCCTTGCTCTGCCCTACCTAGTCCAGCTTATCTAATATCTGTGGCCCTCTCATTTGCAGCCAGATTTCCCCCCAAAAGAGGCACAGTTCCCATTTCTACTGCCTCAGTCCCTCTTGTTCTGGTTTTACTTTTGATCAAGATTATATATGCACATACTTTAAAGACCCTAACATCTCCTGAGATCAGTTGAAAAACAAAAACAAAAACAGGAATTCTTGTTCCATATCCCTCTGTGCTGCACTTTTCTTGATTGCCCAAAGCAGCCCCTTGCAACATCTACAGCTCTGTAATACATCTGTCTCACCACTCCTTGATTTTTGGGTGTTAGGCACCGTCTACTGGCTTCTCAGTATGGAGGATGGAAATTTAGTTCTTTCTCACAACACTCTACTTTCCAACCCTTTCCCCTTTCCTGCCCTAGATTAATGTTCACTGCTGACAGTGTTGGCCTGTTCAATGTCATACTCCATGGAGCTATATGATATACTGTGGCATTTCCTTTCCCACATGAGGGCTTGTTGTTGCTGTTATTAATATACCTGTCATTGACTCAGACCCAGATTCCCCCTTGATTGTCTAAATATCCCCTTCAAGATGTTGAAGCATGTATCAATTCTACTCATTTCATCTTCTTGGAGACATCTTTTTGCCAGAAGAAGCCTTCTGGTAAATTTTTGTGTAATGTCTGAAAACAAATCTTTTCTACTATAGTATGCCATTTAATTGATAGTTAGTTTAGCTGGGCATAAAATTTTTGGTTTTAAGTCATTTTGTCCCTCAGAATCCTGAAAGTACCACCCTATTTTCTTCTAGTTTTCATGGTCCCTGAGAAGTCTGATGCCATTTTGATTCTTGATCCTTTGTGTGAAACCTAAACATTCTCCTAGAATCTTGGAGTGATGTCTATGTTATAGCCCCTGAATTTCAGGTCAGTGAGTCTTCTGGGTCTCCCCTTCTTTCTTCTAGTTATTTCTTGGGCCTATATGGTGTGAAACTTCAGTTCTGGGGAAACTTCCTGCCTTGTTTTTTTGTCAACTTTCTCCTCCTTATGTTCACTCTGTCTATCTTGGGCAGAATCTCCAAACTGTCTGCTGAGATTTGTGTTTTTGTTATCAGATTTTTAGTTCCTAAATTCTTTTTTTTTTTTTCTGATTGTTCTTTAAAATTAACATGCTGTTCCAGTGTCCTGGATACAGTGTTTTATCTCTCTGGGGATACTGGTAATTTTTTGAAGTTTTCATCTCTCCCTGCAGTGCCTCTTTTCCCTTTAAGTTCTGGATTTTTTTTTAGATACATTTTATTAATTAATTAATTAATTTATTTATTTTTATATTGTGGTATTAGGGAATTGAACCCAGGGAACTCCACCACTAAACTGCACCCCAAGCCCCTCTTAAATTTTTTTAATTTTGAGACAGGGTGTCACTAAGTTATGCAGGCTGCCTCTGGCCTTGAACTCATGATCATCCTTCCTCAGCCTCCAGAGTAGCTGGGATTTCAGGCACACACCACACCTGGCTTTTGAGACAAGTTTTCATTATGTAGCCCAGGCTGGCCTCAAACTCATGATCCTTCTGCCTCAGCCTTCTCAGTGCCAGGATTACAGGTGGGGTCCATCACCTCTGGCTAAGTTCTGTTTTGTTTGTGTGTTTTACTCTTCACTGTGGTTGTTGGTGGAGGCTTTTCTTAGGTGTCTGGCCATCCTTGGCTGTCTGCTCATGCCAAAAAGTGGGGATCTGGAATTGCTGGGAATCCTGTGCATGAGAGGCACCTGTTGACTCTGGCCTTTGCTGTATGTAACACAGTTGTCTTGTTTTGTTGGGGACTCCTTCCATCTGTAGCTGGGTTGGTTGAACTCCCCAGAGGAGGATCGTCCATCTTTCTGCCTGGAGGATAATTGGGCTTCATTGCTGGCATTGGGATTCCAGGAAGAGATGAAAGGGCCTGGACTTCCATATGTTGAGAGATTATTTTCATGCTGGCAACTCATCCTCACATGTACTTGCCACCCCTCAGGCCAGAGACCTCTGCTTACCCTTTCTAGGATGTATGCCTGCAGACTTCTGCCACAGCAAAGGACAGGCTGCTGCCTAGCCAACAAGGAGCTAGGCAGAGGAGCCAGGCTGCTATATAGTGGTTTTAAAATCAATGTTCCCCTGATTTTCCTGTTCTCAGTTCCATAATCATCTCTACTTCTCAAGATATCTGATCCTGGAAATTCCTGAACAGGTCTCAGATTTCTCCTCTACCCACCTGAGACTCCATTCTCTGAGCACTCATCCATCTGTAGGCTTTTTCTCTGAAAAGCCTGCAGCCTTAGTCTCTAAACAGGGTAAGCAGAGGTCTGTGTTCGGAGGGACCTACACACACCTGAGGATGAGCTGCCAATGGGAAAATCATCTCTCCATAGGGAAGTTCAGACCTTCAGCTCTTCCTGGAATCCAAGGCTGGGGGCAAAGCCTGCTTGGACACCAGGTAGGCAGAAAGCCAGAAGCTTTCAACGTCTTATTATCATCATTTCTCTTCTGTTTTCCATGTTCTCATGAAAATCTGCCCGCCTAGCCACCTCTATGTATCTATCATGTAGCTCCTATCAATCAATCAACCTATGGTCTCCATCTATCAATCGTCTTTATCGACCATCTCTATTTGTATTTCCCAACCTTTCCTTATGTCTATCCGATCACCCACTGCCTCCCTGCCTGCCCACGTCTACTCTCTGTCTCCCTCTCCCTTCCTGCCTGGCCCGCTTGCGGGTGGGCATCTCCTCATTGCAGAATTCTCTCATGCTCTGTGGCTGCCTCACTGTCTTCTTACTGGGAATGTGCCGGCGCTCCTACAGGCCAGGCTTGTGGCCTGGCCTCCTTCCAGGTGACCGGAAGTCCACAGGTGGGCTTGACCTCCCACAGGGTGCGCTAGTCTCTTGGGTACATCCCTGGGCAGGAGCTGAGCAGCCCACCAGCCTGGCCACTGTGGGCAGCCCTCCCTCAATGCACTGTCCTGCCCACCAGACACACCTGCTGAGGAAGGGCCCACTACCCCCAGGCCCTTGGGAGCTGTGCACGTACCTGACGCCCGGCTTCGTTGTTGTGGCGATTCATGGCAGAGCGGGCATCTGGCCGGTTCTCCCGGGCGTCCGCGAACTCCCGGGACACCATGCCACCAAATTCAATGTCCTCGCTGCAGCCGCCCCACTTCCAGCCCTCGCCTGGGGAGCCCTGCTGGCGGCTACTGCAGCCACAGATGGCGGCTGCGCCCTCTGCACAGGAGCGGGTCACTGCAAAGGCCACACCTGCGGAGGCAATGGCGTGGACGAAGGCAGACTCCCGGGTGGCTGTGGAGAAAGGAGGGGTGCTGAGCAAGGCCAGGAGAGAAGGGCTGCGCTCGGAAAGGTGCTGCCCCACCTGGGACCCGCAGAGAGGGAGCCCTTCTCAAAGAGAGTACATGCAGGCTCCCTTCGCTGTGTTTTGGGGGTCTTGGCCCTGGCCCATGTCCTGAGGGGTTTCCCGTAAGTTTCTTCTAGCTGTGTCATAGTTTTAGATCTTACGTTTCTGTGTTCCAACCAGTTTGAGTTGACTTTTGCATGTGGAGAGAGATAGGAGTGTCTGGTTCATTCTTCTGTGTGTGGATATTGATATCCAGCTTCCCAAGCACCGTTTATCAAAGAGACAGTAGTTTCCCCAATGTGCTTGGCATGTCTTGTTGAAAATCAATTGGCTACAAATATGTGGGTTTAGTTTTGGGGTGTTCCATTGGTCTATGCATCTGTTTTTATGCCAGCACCCATACTGTTTGGTTTACAGTAACTCTGTAGCATGCACAATAAAATATTATTCAATCATAAAGAATGAAATACTGTCACTTGAAGAAACATGGATTAATCCAGAGGACATTATTTTAAGTGAAATTAGCCAGGCACAGAAAGGCAAGGGCCCTATGCTGTGGAATCTACAAAAGGTGATCTCAAGGTGGAGAATAGAATGGTGGTTACTAGAGGCCAGGGAAGGAGTGGAAGAAGGGAGAGAGGGAGAAGCTGGTCAGCTGGTATACAGTTATGGTTAGAGAGAAGCTACAGTGAACAATAACTTACGTATATTATAAAAATAGCTACAAGAGGATTTTGAATGTTCTCACCACACGCACAAAAAACTGTTTCAAGTGATGGTTGTGCTAAGAGCCCTAATTTGATCATTAAAGAACATATTCATGAATTGAAATATCATGATGGCTGGGCACAGTGGTGCATGCCCGTCATCCCAGCCACTCAGAAAGTGGAGGCAAAAGGATCGTAAGTTGGAGGCCAGAGACAGCCCGCACAACTTAGTGAGAGCCTGACTCAAAATAAAAAATAAGAAAAGGGTTGGGGGTGCAACTCGGTGGTGGAGTGCTTGCTTGCAAAGTATGTGTGAGGCTCTGGGTTCAACCCCCAAGTACCACAAAAAAGAAAAGAAATATTACGCCGCACCTCATAGATATGTGTCATTTCTATATATCAATAAAAACAAAATAGATAAAATTTAGGAAAAAATTATGTTAGGGTCTAGAAGCACCTGGAAGATGCCCAACAGCATGGAGCAGTGCAAATAAAAAGTGAGTGGCCACCTCCTATGTGTGGGGATGGCAAGAACAAAAACACGAGGGGCGTTCCGGACTGGCAAGGCTGTGGAGAAACCACAGATCTGTGTGGCTGCTTGAGCGGAAAATGCTGTGGCTCTGTTGGAAGGCACTGCAGCAGCTCCCTCAGACGCCGAGCACACCCCCAGCCCCTTGTTTGGTCCTTTACTCCAGGGGACTTGGGTCTGTGTGCAAAGACTCCGAGGCAGATGCCACAGCAATGTTGCTTATAGTAGCTGCAGGTGCGTCCGCGTCCATCAGCAGTGGAGACAAAGACTGTGGTACAGTCATCAGGTGGAATTCAATTTAATGATACAATGTTGTTATTGTTAAGTGCCTTGGAGTCAGGTCTGATACATAGTAACCCTGTGTGCAATAAAATGAAACACCACCCAACACTGTGCCATGCTTGACACTATGTCAGTGCTTCTCTACTATTCATAGGGTTTTCCATGGCTGTTTCAGGAGTGGCTGCTGGGTCCTTCTCCCAAAACAATAAATTAGTCCCTACTTACCAGCCACCCATGGGCAACCATAGTCCAAAAATATTCAACAGAAAATTCTAGAAATAATTCCAGAAAATTGCCATTGTTCCAGTTGGCACAATGAAATCTCATATGGTCCTGCTCTGTTTCCTCTGGGATGTGGCTCACCCCTTTGTGCAGCGTATCCACGCAGTATATACTACTGGCCCATTAGTCACCTAGTGGCTGTGCCGGTTATCTGATTGACAGTTGTAATGTAACAATGCTATGTTCAAGTAACACTTATTTTACCTAATTGTGGGTCCAAAGTGAAGAGTAGCGAAGATGGCAATTTGGATATGCCCAAGAAAAGCCACAAACAACTTCTGTTAAATGAAAAGGAAAAAGTTCTCAATTTAATTAGAAGAGAAACATATGTTGAGGTTGCTAAGATTGGTAAGAACAAATCTATCTGTGAAATTGCAAAAAGGGAAAAAGAAATCCATGCAAGTTTTGCTGTTGCACGTCAGACTGTAAAAAACACATGGCCAATGATTCATAAAGGAAAACACACCAGTATGTGAACGAGAGAGACCATATTCACGTAGTTTTTATTATTGTTGTTGTTGTTGTTGTTAGGTGCTGTCGAGTTGGTATCCGACTCATAGCGACCCTCTGTACAACAGGAGAAACACGATTGTCAGTGCTTCTCTGCTGTTCATAGGGTTTTCAATGGCAGATTGATTTTTGGGAATGGGTTGCCAGGTCCTTCTCCCAAGCCTACAGCTTCTGGTATTCCCAGGTGGCCTCCCATCCAGGTACTAACCAGGCCCGACCCTGCTTAGCTTCCAAGATCTGATGGGATTGGATGCCACAGGGCTACAGCTTTAGGCAGTTTTTATTATAGTATATTATTATAATTGTTCTAGTTTAACATTCGTCATTATTGTTAATATCTTACTGTGTCTAACTTATACATAAAACTTTATCACAAGTATATAGTGGAAAACACATAGTATACACAGTTTGGTACTGTCTGTTGTTTCAGGATCCCCTGGGGGGCCTAGACTAGATCCCCTGTGGACAGGGGCAGCAAATGGAACGGGAAGAATGGCTCGGCTGGATCTTGAAATAATCAGGTTGTTGTTCTTAGGTGCCATCGAGTCGGTCCGACTCTTAATGGCCCTCCTAGGATTTTCCAGGGCTGATTGTTTCAGGATTTCTTTGGGAGTGGATTGCCACGAATCACGATGACTGCAACAAGGGAGCAAGAAACAGACAAAAAGAGCCTCCTTATCCTGGTGCCCTGCTGGCCCAGGGTAGAGCTCCCAGGGCCCAGCTCTTGGCCCTGCGCCCTGCCCACCTGGCCCCAGGGGGAGACCGCAGCTTGCAGCTCTTGGCTCTGCCATCACGATGCCGGCACTGTTGCTCTTGCCCTTCCCCTCCCCCACCCCACACGCCAGCCGTGCGCCTGGCCTAGTTGTGGGGCCGTGTCTTTAGAACCTTCTCAAGGCCAGGGCCCTAATAGACCCGTGCTCAGTGCCAGCCACATGTGCTCCTGGATGTCCCAGCCACCCGCTCGCGCCTGGGACCCTGAGGACTGCAGGGCTTGGTGTGTGGCCACTGCTGGCCATGGGCTGGTGTTGCAGCCGCTTCCTTCCAGATGGGGAAACAGAGGCTGAGACAGGGAAGCGGCAGGGATTCACAGAAGGGCAGCTGGGACCCACGGGGGATGCTGCCTGAGGGACAGTGGGCTCTGCACGAGCCAGACAAGCTGGGCCGCCCCAGACAGGGTGGCGCTGTGTGCCTGGGTGTGTGCAGCCTCCTCTGTGGGGACAAGAGGATGAGGAGACCAAGCACCGCAGGCTTACTGCTACTGACAGACGGCAATCGCCCTCCATTTGCCAGCTGACATGGACGTGATAAGTGCCCGCTGTATGCGAAGCATGGCCTCTGAGTTGGGGAAACAGCCAGGAGCAGGACGGATGAGAATATGACGTGCTGACCCACAGGGAGTTTAGAAACCTAGCCAAAGCCACCGAAGAACACTCCAGACTTGGCACCCCACAGGCCTGGGTCCGCTGGGGCCACAGACAGAGGGGCTTCTGGGCTGGGACCCCCATACAGAGCCCCTTGCCGAGTTCCTCCTGGGCAGAGGTTCCCAGTGGAGCCCTCGGGGTATTTTCAGCTCGTGGCTCACGAGACTGTGGCTTCCTCAGCCTCCCGTAGACACGCAGGGGACAGGTGGTGGGCTGCTCCCGGCTTCCCCTTGGGGCCTGTCGTTCCCGAAGCCCAGGCAGCAGGAGCCACGGAGGCGTGAGTGAGTGCGCACAGGCTCAGACACCCCAGTTCCTCCTATGTGGAGAGCAGTGTGTGGGCCGCAGCCTCACCCCGCTTCTCCGAAGCCTCCTGGCAAAGGCTGCTTTGAGCCCCCCAGCCTGCACGGGGTACCCCTTCCGTGGACTCCAACACTCCCTGGATGCCCTCTGCAGGCTCCAGCTGCCCTGGTCCTGCCTTGTCACTTCCTGAGGCTCTGCTCAGAGCCTGGATGCTTGCTGTGGCCAGCCAGGAGCCCAGAAAAGGGGCCCTGAGGCCTGGCCTCCTGGGGACCCCAGGGCCTGTAGACACTGGCCCTTCTCTGGGAGTCTGTCTCCTGCTTGGACCCTGCGAAGGTTTCTAATCGGGACCAGTACCCCACCCTCCAGCCACTGCCCCTACTCACACGCACGCTGCAGTCCAGTCCAGCATGCCGGGGCCCTTCCTCAGTTCTTGAAGGCTTTCTTCCTGCCTGCCCTGGCTGGCCTCCCTGCTGGCTGTTCCCTGGCCTCTGGTCACACTTTGTCTTTGCCTGGGCTCAGGCTGCACTTACACTGGCCCTGTTTTCTCTGCAGGGCAGAGCCAGGGTCCTGGGCATCGTCTGCACCTGGTGTGTGGCCTGGGGCCCCCTTTGGGCCCTCCTGGCCGCTGCTGAGGTTCCTTCCTATGCCAGCCTGTGCCATTCCTCAGCAGGGTCTGCGGTCTGCACCTGGGATTCATTCCCAAGCCCAGGGACGCTGTCCTGCTCACCATTTATCACTAATGTAGAGCACAAAGCTACCCCTTAGATGTTTGTGGGGTCAGAGGAGATGGGAGAACCCTGGGCTGGGCAGGCCGAACCCTGCCCTGCCAAGAGGCCAGGGCCGGTGCACTGTATGTGTCCTTGGGTGGACCCAGGAGAGACCCCTGTTGGGCAGCCATTTCTTCCATGCCTTCTTAACATCCCGGAAATCCCCTTCACTCTGTTTTCCCCTCTAATACCAATGGCCAGTTCCCAGACAGGACCACAGAGGCCTTTGCACACTCCCTGGGGCACCTGAGTGAGTAAACACTGGTGTTCACTGGACTCAGACCACTTACCCTCCTGGCTGGCCATATGGCAGGCCTCTGTCCCTATACAGGAGCCAGGCTGCCCCCTCCCTGTGCCTCTGGGGCTGGGCTGGTCCTTTCTGGCCTCCTCTGGGCTCCTGCCCTGAGCCTGGCTCAGGGGCTCCTTACGTGGGGCTTTCCCGGGACTCCTCCCAGGGTCCCCTGGGAGCTAGGCTTGAGCTGTGTCCTGAGCACATGACTCGTTCTGCCTTCTCTGCCGGCACCCTCTCATTCCCAGCCTGGAGGGATTTTAGAGGCCAGCCATTCCAACCCCTGAGCCCCTACCTGGCCAGGTGAGGCTGGGAGATACACACCACCCCTACTGTCTTTGGCCCTGGGCAGACCCTGAGAGATAAGGGGACCTGTGACCTGCCAGCCTTGCCTCAGACCCGCCCAGAGCAAGGGCTGGGAGATCCGAGCTTATCAGGACTCAGGCAAACAGCTGGGGCCACAGACATGCTCTCGAGGGGAAGGGCGGTGCGGAAAGGAGAGCGGAGCCCAGAGCTTAAACTTGGAGAAACAGAGCTCATTCTCGCATGGTGCCGTCACCAGCTGGTTGGGCCTTCCTCCCTCTGCTCCGAACCTCCATGCTCGATGTCCCCTGCTGTGAGGCAAGGAGGCAGGAGTACTTGCAGATAAAGTCGAGGCCCATCAGGCTGCGGAAGCTGACGCTGGCCTTCAACTAGCGCCCAGAGAACCAAGGAGCAGAAGCCTCCCACGTGGGCACTGCAGAAGGAGGCGGAGGCCACAAGCTCACAGGCTGAAGGACAGCGCGGCGAGTTCTCGCAAAGAGGGCTGCTCCGATGCTGCAGCCCAGGCTTCCAAGCAGTTCCCCAAGATGCGGGTCAATTACAAGGGGGCAGCTGTGACTCTGTGCTGTGGAAACCAGCCCATCCCCCCTGAAGCAGCCATGAAGTTCCCCTCCCCTGCCATGGCCGCCCCCACGCGGCTCCCTAGAAGGCCTGGGTAGCCCTCAAGGTATTCTAGCCAAAAATGCATAGCCTGCCCCTAATCATCAGGAGGTGTCCAAACAACCCGAATCCAGAGCCTTCTACAAAACACCTGGCCGCCCCTTTCCTCAGCAGCCTCGGGCACGAGGGAGGGACCTGGCAGCACAAAGCAGTGAACCACTTTACATGGGACTCCGGGACAGGAAAGGGTGGCTGGTGAAAAGGGGTGAGCTCCGTGTTAGACCTGGAGTGTGGGCACGAGGTGGGCCTCAGAGTTCGGACAGAGGCAGCTTGGTTATGCACCGTGCCAGTAGCCTGGGGTCCGTGAGCAGAGCAGGGCTGACAGACTACTCCTGCTGGGTTCCTAGACATTTAAAATCATTTCAGAATAAGTGGAAAATGTCCAGAGGTGACCCAGAAGAAAGGCCCCCGGGCACACAGGTGACACCCTACTGTAGCAAGCATTTTTCGTTCCAGGAGGGTAGGTTGTGCCCAGGAGTACAGGGATGGCCTTGGGGGTCCACAGCCCTTCTGAGGTCACCTCTGGGAGCACATAGAACTTCCTGCAGAGTGACTCCCCTGCTTTTATCCGATTCCTGAGTCATCTCCCCCACAGAAAGCCAGAGACAGGGCTCCCTGGAGACCCTGGGTGTGGGGGGGAGGTGGCCACCGTCAGCACAGCCAAGTTCTCCTCCCTGACATCACTGCTGGGAGATGTCTGTGCTGTTGTGGACACCACAAAGGCAGCTGGCAAGGGGATGAGGGCGTTCTGCCCTAGAGGGGGTCAGCACTCGCAAAGACAGTGACCACCTTGGCCAAGCAGTCACGGGCCTTATTTCACACAGGCCATTGGAGGCCAAGAGAGGAGGAGGAGACTGTGATCCTGTGCCCAGGGTGTTCCTGACTGCCCACTTGGCCATGTTGCCTGGACAAGGCCTTTGGGCTGAGGAAAGCCTGCTGGGTTCAGACCCAAGACTCTTCCCAAACAGCCATCAAGTGTAGGGAAAGTAGAAGAAAGAGAACTGGGTCGTAATATTGCTCTAGAAGGTAAGCAAATTCCAAGCCAGGTATGGTGGCCTGCTGTCCTAGCACGCAAGAGGCCATGGCAGGAAGATCATGAGTTCGAGGCCAGCCTGGGCTACACAGTGAGACCCTGCCTCAAAACAAAACCAAAACCAACAAAACAAAAAAACCAAACCAACGACAAAATAAAATAAAATAAAATAAAAGAGAGAAGAGCAAATTCTACCTGGGGAAACCATTTTCCCCAGAAACTCATGGTCTCATTTAGCAATTATTGATGGAGTTCACAACAAAGTATCATTTATCTATGTTTCCTTTCTTCTTTCCCTTCCATCTATCCATTATTCACCATTCAATACCCATCCATCTATCCATCCACTCTTCATCTGCCATTCACTGCCGACCCATCTACCACCATCTACTCATTGTCCACCCACCATCCATCCAGGACCTGGGAATCCACAATGAACCAGGCACTTAGGCTTAGAACTAGGAACACGAAATGAATCCAACACACAAGCTGCTCACTCTCAAGAAGTAGGGTAAGAAATTTTGGATAAGTGGATTGTCGCTCAGCATGACTAGGTTTCTGACAACCGAGGCTTCTTACCAGGTGAAGGAGATGTTGTTCTTGTGGTAATTTAGCAGAGACCGGACAATTCGCTCTTGGCTGGAGGGAATCGTCACCCCGAGTAGGAGGATGACCCGGGGAAGCCTTCCCTCCGTCTCACGGCAAGCTCTGCTGGTTTAGGTCAGCTTCTTTGCTTTGGGCTGTCCTGAGTCACCTGCCTTTAGGAGCATGCAGTTGACAAGGGAGACAGTGAGACTGGACAAGGACACATGCGAGGCTTGGCAGCGTGCGCTCTAGGGCAGGCCTGGGCTTGATGGATAGTGAGGGGATGGTACATGATGGGTGGACGGGCCAATGGATGAAGGATGGGTGGGTGGATGGGTAGGCAGATGGGTGGATGCATGGATGGTACATGGGTGGATACATTGGATGGGTGATGGAGGGGTAGGTGGGTCAACGGATGGCTACATGGGTAGAAGGATGGGTGGGTGGTTGTGTGGATGGGTAGGCAGAGGATGAGGATGGTGTCTGGGTGCAGGAGGAGTCACCCTGTGCGGCTCTGTCACAGCTGAGAGCAGCCTAGCCCTTGGATCCAGGAGCCACCATCAAGCCTCAGCACTTAGTCCACCTCCTTGCATCTCAGTACTTGGGATTTAGAAGTATCTCAACCAATCTCTTGTTTCCAGGTTTGGATTGCATGGCCTTGTCAAGTTCCAGAGATCATTTGGGAAACTGAAAGAGGTCTGCCAAATGTTTGTGTTTTGCTGAGAGAGGCTAAGATGTACACAAAATGACTGCCATCGTTTTGAATCTGTTGAAGAACATTTGTACAAACCATTTCAAGGTTGTTCTTGTCTTTCATCTATCTACTCTTTCCTTCCTCCCTCCATCCCTCCCTTCTTTTTTGGAGACACAGTCTCACTATGCAGCTCAGGCTGGCCTGGAACTCACTATGTAGCCTAGGCTGAACTTGAACTTGTGATCCTCTTCCATCAGCCTCCTGAATGCTGGGATTACAGATGTGCACTCCCCGCCACAAGGGGCTGTCCACTCTTTAGTAAGTACTGAAGGTGCTCTAAGTGGGCAAGAAGGTGCCAGCCTCTGTCCCTGTGCACTGCCCTTTCATAGGAAGGCCACCCAGGAGGCCACTTCAGCAGGGGCAAAAGTGTGCTCAGGTAAGTGCTGTGAGAGCTCAGCCTGTAGGCTGCGCGGCCCTGCCTGTAGGTCCAGATGAATTCTTTATCTGCAAATGAGGGAACCAGCCCAGATAGAAAGAAGGCTCAAAGAGGGAAAGCCATGGGGCCCAGGCGGCACAACAGCCATTTCAGAAGCCATACAAAGGGGTCCTGACAGAGGTCTCTGAGCTCTCCAGCACAGACTCTCAGAGCTCCACCAGGTGTTTTTGTGGCTGGTGCTTCACCGGGTTCAGTCCTACACCCTACAGTGAAGACAAGACACTACTTGTCCTCTCCTGTGGGGGCTGGTACTGGACGAGTGGGGAGGGCTAGCCCAGGGCTCCTGGGACAGCCCACAGACCGCTGAGAGGAGCCCCGGATGGCCTCCAGAGGCGCGAGTGTAACTTGAAGGAACTTCCTGGGAGAGAGGCTGTGGTTCAGCTGTGACCCTGGAGGTGAAATGAGGCTGGGAGGAAGCAGGATGCTCTGGTCTGCTGGGCGTGCTCAAGCCCCTCAGAGAAGCCCGGCAGAAACCTTGCCTGGGAGCCACCAGGCCACAGTCACTCAGGGCGCTCTACAGGAGCCCCTGGGGACGAGGGCCCACCGTCCTGTGAGAGGGCAGTGCCTCACCCAGGCTGAGACCTCGGGCTCAGAGTGCAGCCTGTCTTCCTGTCCCTTCTGGATGGCGGTGGCTGGCAGCTGAGAGCAGCTCGGCTGTGTGCCATCAGGGCTAACCTGGCCCTGGACAGAGCCTGCAGGGGGGGACAGCTGGCTGGGAGGGGCGTCTCAGCTGCTCACCCTCTCAGTGGGACAGGAGGGCCGCAGTGGGGAGGGGTCTGGGACACATGATGGTCTCCTTCTGCGGTCATTGCGTCTCTCAGCCACAGACCTGGGGGCGCCAGAGCTCTGGCTGTGGTCAGCTGTGGCAGGGCTTAGGCTCAGCTCCACAACTGGGAGTGTGGAACTGCCTCGCAAGCCTCATCCTGGTGTCCTGGGGTGGCCGCATGAAACCCTGTGCCCAGCATTCTGTCCCTCTCTGGGCCCTGTGGGGTTATAATTCTGCCCTCTTCTTGGGGCAACGTAGAGTGTCCAGGTGGGACACCTTCAGCTCCAGCAGGGCTGGGGTTAGGGTTTGGGTGGGGATGGGAGGAGGGCAGCAGTAAGGACAGCTTAGTGTGGGGAGGTGGGCGGCCCAGCACTCCGGCAGGAAAGCTCCCCACTCCCCTAATGTAACAGGGGGAAATGGCTTGTTTTCAAGCACACTCCACTGCTGCGGCTTCTCCCCCCAGGCCTGCAGGGAGGACCCCCCACGGCCTGGATCGAATCCTCACTGAGTCCTCCTCACCCAGGGACGCCTGCAACCATGCCCAGCTCCCTGGCGAAGCTACTGGCGCCCAGGGATGCACCTGGGGAGCGCTGGTCCACGATCTCCAGGAAACACAGCGGCCTCACCTACGCTGCGCACCCCCAGAACAGCTCGCTCCTCCTGCGGGGCACACAGGGCTAGGGTGGGCAGTGAGGCCCTGAGTGTACCAGGCACTCCCTCCTGTCACGCCCCTCAATTCAGACTCCCCTCAATCCGGGGCTCACCTCCACCTGCGGGCGTGGCAAAGGTGGCCTCTGCCTGGGAGCCCAGCCTCAAGCCACCAGGCTGGCCACAGCGCTGCCCAGACCGCCCGGCCTGGCTGGTCACCCTCAGGTCACCTGGGCACTGTCACTGGGGAAAAGGTCCAACCGTCCGTCTTCTTCCAGTCCTGAAGGGCAAGGCCTTCCAGAAGCTTCCGTGGGTGGGCACCCCTCCCGCCCCTCCCGCCCCGGGCTGGTGGCTTCGGCCGAGGCCCCGCCCCGGCGCCACCCCTCCCCGCGGCCCACCTTCCTCCCCCGAGGCCCCTCTCCAGGCCTCGGAGGAGCCGGGCGGCCCGGAGGGGGTGTCGCGGTGGCATTTGGTAATCACACGGCGGCACAAAAGGCCCCTGAGCCACCTGAGAGCGGAATGCGCCCGCGCCCCTCCGTGGCCGCGGCCCCTGACACCGCCCGGCGGCGCGCGCGGCCGGACGCCGTGCTGACCCGCTGGGGCTGATGAATCCGGCTTTGTGCGGCACTGTCACGCCGCGTTAGGCCCACAATGGCCGGCGATATTTTATATGAATTTCCCCCCGGCCGGTGATTAGGCGATCGCCGGCCGGTCATAGCAACCTGGAAGTATGCGCTGCCCGCCGCGCCGTCGGTCGCGAGGGGAAATCCCTATTCAGACGCTTTAATTCAACACCCCGAAGGGCGTGTGAATCGCCAACAGCATTTTCACTTTTCCCTTGTGCTTAATCTTGTCGTCGTCGCGAGGACATTGTGCTCCCAGCCGGTCGCAGTAGGGTGTCGGCCGGGGTCCCCCCTCCCACTGCGGAGAGTTAATGATATACCGGAGAGGCCCCTGGAGCCGGGGCCCCACCCCCAGCACATCATAAACGGCAACACTTTCGGATGGTAGGGTCAGGGGTCGCAACCTGGATTTGGGGATGCCGCTTCCCTGAAGAGCTGCCCTTCCTGTCCCTCCCAGCCCTCAGGCTCGCTCTCCTGGCCTGCCATAGGCTGTGGACACACAGAGCGGTGGAGGACCACCCCCTGAGGGGCTTGGGGATGCTGGGGCTGGTCATCACCAAGTGCAGCGGGGGTGGGAGGCTGGGCAGTCCGCCTGCTAGGGCCCCAAGTAGAATAGGGAGTAAATTGGGGAGACAAGGGGCTCCATCCCTGGGCACCGAACACACACAGAGACCCTGATGGCCGTAGCCCCTACTCCTGCTGCCCATGGGGCTGAAGGGGTCCTGGGGAACCCACTGGGAGTCTGACCATGATGTGCTCTGAGCGCGATCAGCCTGGGGGTCACAGGAGAAGAGTGGCAGCCCTTACTCAACTGAAGGCAGGGAGTGCAGGCTGGAGACACTGTCCAGGGTTGTGGTCTGAGTGGGAACCGCACAGTGCATAAAGGCTGCCTCTGCAGGCAGCTTGCCCCCAGGCGCCATGGGGGGCAGTGGAGGAGGACTGCCTCCCCCAGGTACAGAAAAGGAATCCTGCCAGGGGCCAGGCTGGGCAGGCCGGTGGAGGACCCTTCTGGAATAGAGGAGCCACCCTGGCCAGAAGCTGAGGGCTCCTGAGGCTGAGGCCCCAGTGGGCAGGGCTCCCTGAGTTCTGGGCTGCACCCCTTATGGCCCCTGTAAAACCTTTCCAAGGTGCAATGTCCCAGCTCAGAGGGAGACTGCCTCCAAGCAAGGCCACCTGCCTCCCAGGGCCTGCTGCCAGGGGCTGGGTGCCACAGCCTCCGCACCCGCACTGCCTTCTTGCTGTGCTACCCATGGCCGTCCCGGACAGGCCAGCCCTGCCCTGCTGCTGTGCCTGCAGCCTCCCCACCTGCTTCACCTTGCCAGAGGTCAAGAGAGGGGTGTCGCCCAGCTCAGGCCCTCCAGGTGTCCAGGGCCTGCCCTGACAGACAGATAAGCTGCACCCAAGCTCCATGCACTCCAAATTCTTCAGATACTTCTGCTGCAGGCAGGCTGAGTGGCCCTGCTGGCGTTGAACGCAAAGGGAGAGGACTCTTCAGAGTCCAGACCAGCTCCTGTGGCTGAACCCTTGGGTCCCAGCCTTTCCCAGGCTCGGACTGGTGGACTCAGCCCTGGCCAGGCAAGTGAAGGATGGGTGGGGCTGGAAGCAAGAGGTGTGAGCACACACTCCTTCCCTCATGTTCTCCCACACTCTGCATGTCACTCAATGCACACAATTAGATATGCACACACATGTGCCCATGCCATGCCTGTAGACACACACATAGACACACGCACACAGAACACAGGCAAGCACTCACTTACATGGGCACACAAATCCAAACACACTCTGATGGGCCCACATACAAATACACATGCATTACAGACGTGCTCACTAACACGCAAACATTCACAAATGCACATGTGTTGTTCTCACTCATATGAGGAGGCTGATTCAAAATTACAAGAAGGAAAAATCCTACTCAAAGGTCATATCATAATAAAAGGGGGGGGGAGGGAAGATAAGAATAAGGTCAATATAAATGGACTAGAAATCGCATGTAATTGTTCTAACAAGATAAAAACAAAGACCACTACAGGAAAAGTTTCTATCTTAAACAGAAATGGAACCCAAGGACATATAGAAAAATACTACATAGTAAAAGATA
Organism: Pedetes capensis; assembly: GCA_007922755.1. Lineage (NCBI taxonomy): Eukaryota > Metazoa > Chordata > Mammalia > Rodentia > Pedetidae > Pedetes > Pedetes capensis. The sequence continues at coordinate 75,904 of VMDO01004405.1, forward strand.
GAGAAGACTTGGATGGGAAACTTAGATGGGAAGGGGGGAGGGGGGAACATAGGGGAGGGTAATCTATATGAATAATGTTTATCAAATTGCATATATGAAAATTGTCGCAGTGAAAGGCATGTCAAAATGAATCACATTATGATGTTCATTAAAAATTTCTAATAAAAACACAAATGCACGTGTGTGCACACTCATGCATACAGATACACACACGTGCACACATTTGTATATGCATAATATATGTCTGCACATATATATATATATATATATATATATATATATATATGCTCACACATCATACATCCATTCAGGTACTTTCTAACACATACATGTGTGCACACGCGCACACACACACACACACACACACAGCTGGCCCCTTCCCTCAGAGCTGCCTGGTAGATGTTAAACTCTGTTCAACAAGGCCGCCTCAGCAGGGGTGGTCAGGCACCCCTGTGGTCCCTGCCACAAAGCCTGGGGTGACCTTTGACATGATTAGGGTCGCCCTGACCCTAATCCAATCAGATTGATTACTGCAAGGCTGGCAGGCAGGCAGGCAGGCAGGCAGGCAGGCAGGGGGCCGCCACAATGGCTTCCCAGTGCAGCCTCTCTCTGGGGCACCTGGAAGGCTCTGTCCTCCCCTGGCCACCAGGAATGGGCTAGTTCTAAGTCTCTGAGCAGGAGATGAAGGAGGGGTGGGGCAGTGCGTCCCCTTTCCTATTTAGACCAAGCATTGAGGGGGTGGGGTGGAGCTCTAAGATCCTGTTCTTCCACTGGAGAAGGAAGAAGGGGGAAGTCCTAAGGGAAGAGGGATGAGAGAGGGGAGGAGAACCAGAGAGAGCAGAGGGGAGAAGGTGGACTGGAGGGACAGAAGAGCGTGGCGCTTAGGCGTGTTTGCAGAGGGCAGGAAAGCATCTGGTGTCCATGGGGAGACGGTGATGGGGCATGGAGGCTGGCCAATCCAGACGCCAGCCCGCAGGTGGTTGTAGCCCAGAAGTCAACACCTGGCTGCTCCTTAGGGCAGGACTGGGCAGCTGTGGGGGCTGCCTGCTCCTTGGAACTCCTCAACAACCTGCAGTTCCCTTACCTTCAGCCCAGCCCACCCCTCCCTGTAAGCAACACCTTAGCCACAACTAGGGGTCGGCTGCCCTCCCGTTCTTGGGTCTATCTGCAAGGTCTTGCCTTCTTACTGGGCACTTGGGAGCCAGACTGCTGTGGTTCAAGCTCCTGTTTTGCTACAGTGCCTCAGTTTCCTCACTTGTAAAACAGGCTCACCATGATGTCAGCCTCAAGTGGGTGTTAGGATTTTCATGGCTTCTGTGTGTTGAATTCTCAAACAGCACCTGGGAAGCATTGGCTATGTTGAAAGAAAAGCAGGAAGTGAGGGAGCAGGGAAGGGCAGAAGAAAAGAAGGTATGGATGGAGGAGGGGAGGAGGAGAGGAAGGGAGGAATAGAGGAAGGAAGGAACGGAGGGAGGAAGGGAGAGAAGAGGGAGGAAATCTTTCGCTCTCCAGCACAAGGCTCACCTCCCCTGGGAAGCCCTCAGGCACTAGCCCCTGTCTTTTGGTCACTCACTCCACATCCCCTTACAAGGCACCTGCTGTGTGCCACAGCACCCCTCTCTGCTGACTGCAGAGTGCCAGCTGTGGACATGTGGGCCATGTGCACCTGCACCAGGTGATGGTGGTGATGAGGAGTCTCCTCTCATATTCCAGACCCGTGTGAGAGACACCTCAAGTCCCAGTGCTGGTTCTGGGGGTTTCCTGGATCTTTCTGGAATGTGCTTGGGACCTGGGGGTTGGCAGTGACCACTGTTCCTGGTGAGACTCAGATGCTTCCAGTTCCTGGTTTTGCAGGGAAGCTGGGAGGGGTGGCCCATGCCTGCAGTCCCAGCTATTCAGGAGGCTGAAGCAGGATTGCTTCAACCCAGGAGTTCAAGATCAGCTTTGGCAATATAGGGAGACCCCATCTCAAAAAGCAAAAAAAATTAAGGACTTATTTGAGTTACAGATTTAAAAAAATTTTTGATAATAGATTGTCATGTGATTTTTGGCATATATAACTAATAAAATTCACATCTTATCTATTTATCTATGAAAGAAGGCTTGTTTTACACCTAAGCCTATAAAGTTTAAAATCTGTATAAGCCTACAGCTCATACCCTGTGGTGAAAGGTGATTCCTCTGAGATTAAGAGGAAATAGGGTGCTCACTCTTGATGACACTGACATTCAACATGGTCCTGGAGGCTTTACCATGGCAATTAAGCAAGAAAAAGGAATAAAGAGCATCCAGACTGGGAGAAAGAGGTTAAACTATCTTATATAGAGAAAACCCCAAGGGATCTGCAAAATAATCTGTTAGAACTCATGAGCAGCTTCAGCCAGGTTACAGAGCACCTGATCCATATTAAACATTTGTCATGTTGGGCTAGAAGGGTGACTCAGTGGTAAATGTCTTACCTAGCATGTGTGAGGCACGGATTCAATTTCCAGTACCACAAAACAAAACAAACATACAAGCACCAGTTGTAAGTCTATATACTTGCAATGAATAATCCAAACATGAAACAAGAAAATGATGGCATTTACAATACCATCAAAATGAATAAAATACTTAGGAAGCAGTTTAACAAAAGATATACAAGATTTAGATACTGAAAACATACTATCATTAAGAAATTAAGACATAATTAAGTGGAGAGATATTCCATGTTCATGGATAAGAAAGCTTAACATCGTCAGTATGGCAATATTCCCGCAAATTGACCTACAGATACCACACAATCCCTAAAAATCCAAGGTTTTCTTTTATAGAAATTGACAAGCCAATCCTGACATTCATATGGAACTGTAAAAGGCTTCAAATAACTAAAACAATCTTGACAAAAAAAGAACAAAGTGAGAAGCCTTACATTTTCTAATTTCAAAACATACTACAAAGCAGCTGGGCATAGTGGCATGCACCTGTAATCCCCCACTTGGGTGGCCAAGGCAGGAGGATTGCAAATTTGAGGATTTTCTGGGCCGTATAGTGAGTTCCAGGCTACCCTGGGCTAAATAGTGAGACTGTCTCAAAAAGTCAAAAACAAACAAACAAAAACTATAAAGTTATAGACATCTAAACAGCATGGCACTAACTAAAATAAAGCCAGTCATAGAGACTAATGGAATAGAACAGACCACCCACACTTAAGTGCACACATCTAGGGCCAATTGACTTTTTCTTTTCTTTTCTCCTGCAGTACTCGGTGGTTCAACCCAGGGTCCTGCACCTGCAAGGCAAGTGCTCTACCACTGAGCTGCACCTCCCCACTAGCTGCAGCCCTCCTTGCTTTACTCCTCAGACAGACTCACTAAATTGTGCAGGCTGCCTTAGGCCTTGAATTTGCGATCCTCCTGCCTCAGCCTCCTGAGTCGCTGGAATTACAGACATGTGCCACCATGCCTGGGCTGGGATTTAGCTCAGTTGGTAGAGCGCTGTGCTGCAGTCTGAGATCCCGAGTTCAATTCCCAGCACCACAAAAATGGGAGAAGGACCTGGCAATCCACTCCCAAGGCAATCCCGAAATAATCTGCCATTGAAAACCCTATGAGGGTCACCATGAGTCGGATACCGACTCCACAGCACCTAACAACAACAAGCCACCATGCCTAGCTATGGTCAATTGATTTTTGGTGATGATGTAGACCATTGAATGAGGAACGAATAGTCTTTACAACAAATGATGCTAGAATAACTACATTTCCACATGGTAAAAAATGCAGTTGGGAGCTGGGCATTGTGGCACATGCCTGTAATCCCAGCACTCAGGAGACGGACGCAAGAGAATCTGTGTGAATTTGAGGCTAGCCTGGTGTCTACATAATGAGTTCCAGGATGGTCTGGTCTACACAGTGAGACTTTGTCTCAAAAAAAAAAAAAAGAAAAGAAAAATGTACTTGGAGCCATATTTCACACCAGATACAAAAAGTTAACTCATTCTATACCAAAGAGTTAAAACTGTAAGAGTTAAAACTGTAAAACTCTTATAAGACAATAAAGGCAAACTTTTGTGACTTTGAGTTAGGCAATGTTTTCTTAGGTATGACACCCAAAGTCAATCACTCAAAGAAGTTGATGAATAGTACTTGTATCAAAATTATCAACTATAGTGCTTCAGAGGATACTGAAAGAGAGTGAAAAGACAGTCCACAGAGCAAGAAAGTATTTACATATTGAATAAGAGATTTGTATGAAGACTATATAAAAGACCCTTCACAATGAAATAACAAAAAAGACAACCCAGTTGAAATGTGGGTAGAAGAACTGAGCAGACATTTTTCCAAAGAGGACACACATATAGCTAATAAACACATGAAAGATCCTTAGCCATTGAGGACATCCCCATGAAAACCCCAAGGAGACCTCACTGTGTACCGCCAGGATGGCTACAATAAAACAAGGAAACAGAAAATCACAAGTGCTGGTTGAACCAGAAGGCTGATTGGGATGGAAGATGGTGCTGGAGCTTTGTCTAAGTCTGCCAGTTCCTCAAAATACTAAGCACAGAAGCCCCCATGATGCAGCAACCTCCCCTAGGTATATACCCAAGAGAATTGCAAACGTGTCCGCGCAAAAAGCAGGGTGATTTATAATAGGCAAGAAGTGAAAACAACCAAATGCCTGTCAGCGGGTGGACAGGCGAGAAAACGTGGTCGAGCCTCACAATGGAATCTCAGCCTTAGAAAGAAGGATATTCTGGGGTGGGCCACAGAGGCAGGGGCTCTGGACAGGGATGCAGTCACGGGCACAGGCTCTGTTCCCAAGCTGACTGAGGCTCAGGACTTTGTGCTGTAACCTGACTGCAAGGGTTGTGTTTGGCCAGCTGGCCCTCAGGCAGTCTGCCCACGGGGACTCCCATCTGTGCTCATCTGTACCTTTCTGAGTATGTGGCTGAATCCAGATGCTGCCAGGAACGCTCTGCAAGTCAGTCTCTCTGCCCTCTGCCCTTCTTCTGCGAGGCCTTTAGGACTGACTGTGTCTCTCCCAGACCGACCGACACGGTGTTCCTCCAATATGCCAGTGCTCCTGGGGTGGCTCTGGGTGGGACGGTCTCCCTGCCTTCTTCCCCTGATCCCTGATGTTTCTTCTGGATCCAGAGGAGCGGAGGCCTGGGGAGCCCCCTCCTAGCACTGGAGACACCACACACACACACACACACACACACACACACACACACACACACACGATCCCAGGAGGCCCTGGGCAACAGTGTGTGTGCTATATGTCTCCCCATTTCATGGCTCCACAGTCATAATGAGGCCCAGGGAAACCACTGCCTCCCACGCACAAGGAGCATCCTATGTGGACACACTGCACACAGTCACCAAACCCAGACACATGTGGCACTGTGTGCAGCCACGTACATGCCCAGGTGTGCACACCAGAAGGCACAGGCCACAGTGAAGCCATGTGCACCCAGGCACATAACACACGTGCTGCAGCCACATGCCCTGCTACGGTCTGAACACAAAGCGTCCCCCAAAAGGCTCATGTGTTAAAGGCAGTGGATGGGCTTTGGGGAAGTGATTGGATCTGAGGGCTTAATGGATTCAGAAGGGTGGCATTCTTAGAAGGCAGGGTCTTGCTGGGGGAAGTGGCTCTGCAGGGCCAGTCCTGGAGAAACAGTCCTGCCCTGCGTACCTCCCTGGCCACGGTGAGGTTAGAAACCTCTGCTGTACCCTCCCCACCACATTCTCTGCCTTCCCTCAGGCAAAGCACTGGAGCCACCAACCAAGGACTGCAACTGCAGAAACCATGCCCCAAAATAAATCTTCCGTCCTTTCAGTTGTTTATGTCAGGTATTTTGCTACAGGGACAAGAAAAAGCTAACATGTGTGCAGATGTATATGCAGGCAGCAAACCACATACACAAGTGCTACTTGGATGCAGCCACACATGAGATCACGCATGCACATGTGTACCCACACAGGCCCGCCCTAGCATGTGTATGCACACACCTGCACAATCCTCGCCCCCAGAATGCACCACACAGCACATGCATCTCCCACCACTCTACCTGGGGACCAGCCTCTCCCATGCCCAGCAACAGCTGTTTCTATGGGGAACTGCTATGTAATTACCTCAACCAGGAGCTCTGTGAAGTCACAAGCTGCAATTACTCTCCCATTTTATAGACATGGATGCTGACACTCCAGGAAGTGAGCTGACAATCCCTCAAGGTCACTGGGAGGCCACCCCAGGGCCCCTATAGTTTCTTCCCCTCCAAGAGCATCCCCCTTGCACCGGAGCCGCAGGAACCAGAACTACGGCTCTGCGTGCTGCCCCACTTGGCAAGCAGGCTACAAATGCAGCACTGGATGTGGGGTCTTTAGGAGGTTCTGGCAACCTCTCCTCAGCTGGTCTCCCCCAGCGCAGAGTGCCAGGGCCAAGGCTCCTCTTGCTTTCTTTCCTTCCCCTGCACTCCAGCAGCAGGGTTGGAGCAAGGCCACTCCTACCTTCCAAGGCGTCACACTACCATGAGGAAGGACAGCTTCACCCAGAGTGGGCGGGCACCAAGAGTGCGCTGCTCAGCCATGACACTGGTGAGGGGACCAAGAAACCCTCGGGGCAGGGCTGGGCACTATGGCATCATATGAGGAGACCAGTGGGGACGAAGATGGAGGTCTGAGGAACCCAGGGTGAGCCACGCAGACAGTGGGGAAAGCTTTCCTGCAGAGCATCGCACAAGTGCAAAGGCAAGAGGTCAGACTATGCCTCAAGATGGGAAGCCGCCTGGCACCCCGTGGGGCAGAAGGACGAGAGAGCGTCTTAGTGCATTCTGCTGCTAGACTAAATGCCCTGGCCTGGCTGGTCGTGGACCACACATGGCTGGGCTTGCAGTCCTGGAGACTGAAAGTCCAAGGTCAAGGTGGGGCTGATTCTGTGTCTGGTGAGGGCTGCTGCCTGGTTTATAGGTGGCTTTTCTGCTGTGTCCTCACATGCAGGAAGGGGCAGGAACTCTCTGGGGTCCCTTTTATAAGGACACTACCCCCATTCATGAGGATTCAACCTCGTGACCTCATCACCTCCAAAGACCCCATCACCTGGGGTGGGGAGGATTTCAAAAGAGAGATTCTGGAGATGCACACACGTTCAGTGCTTAGCAGGAAGGAGGGGGAGGGGAGGGAAGGAGGGCGGCTTGGGCCAGAGGATTGGAACGAGCCCGAGCCCGGAGCTGGTGGGGCACTGCGGAGGGAGGGTGAGGTCTGATGGCTGTCTTAGCCAAAGAGGCCCCAGGAATGTAGCTGAGAGGTCTCTCATGGGAGCCACTGCAACAGTGCAGGGGATTGGGATGGTGGCATGAGGGTTTAGTGGAGAGTGACTGGGCCCTGGACTGAGGCTAGTGGCGTTGCCAGTAAGACTCCTAAAGGAAGGGACTTGCTGGAAACCTCAGTCTTGTCCTGACCAACAGAATGCTGAGCTGCTCACTACAGGAGGAGGCTGCAGGAGGAATGGATTTGTGGGAAGGCAACATGGCTCCCAGCCGTTGCTATCCCATCAGGAACCCAGGATAGCAGGGTCCTTGGCAGGACTTCTCCAGTGTGACCTGCCCGACCTCTGGCCGAGCAGCCTTCCTTCAGCACCACCTTCCTGCAGGAGCCCTGAGGGCTGTTCTTCATGCTGAGGTGGCGGGCAGCACAGCCCTGGCCCCTGTGCACTGCTGCCTCAGCCAGCAGAGTCTCTGGTCCACTCTGGGCTCTCAGGAGCTGGCTGTACCATGCACACCCCACCCTCCATGCTGCTATCCCAAAGTGACCTTGATACACCATAAAGAGTAGGGGTCTGTGTCCCCCACCCTAGCACCTAGTAGGAAGTGCCAAGGGCCATGGAAAAAGTCAAGCAGATCTCTGGGAGATAGGTGACGGTGCCCAGCATCCAAGAACCCAGTGCTGAGGGCACTGGAGGAGAGCTTCAAGGGGTCTTGGCTGGCTGTGCCCTACCCCTGTGCCGGGACAAGAGACTCTCAAAAGACAAGGGCAGCTAGTGTTCCCAAGGTGGGCAGACAGTTCTGCAGGAAGCAGGGTGGACCTTTGCCCTAAGAAACTGTGCTGTCTGTTTGGACCTGTCTGGGTCAAAGGACTCAGTTTTGCCAAGCTCAGAATTCTGTCAGGGCAGAAAACAATGGCTAGGTAGAACGTTTTCCTCAAAAGCACTGAAAGTAGAATGTACCAACCTCTGCCACCTGGGGCAGTGTGATAAAAGGCATGTGTGAAAAACCCATAGCCAACACCAAAGACAGGGACAAAAAGCTGAAGATTTCTGACCTAATCTTACCACACTGTTCAACATGGCACTAGATGTCCTAGCCAGTGAGATTTGGCCAGAAAAGAAACAAAAGAGGCAAAACTGATTGTGCTCACGGATGGTATCATTCTATATTTAGATGTCCAAAGAATCTAAAAAATCTGTAGGGAGAAATTGGGAGGAATTGGCAAAACCCCCAAAACTGGGAAAATAGCTTTTGAAGATCTGGTTTGTAAATTAGAAATCCAGGGAAAATGAAAGTAACTTGATTAGACATTTGTACAAAACCCTTCACAAATCCCCCAACTTGATTGGACAATTGGAAAACAAAGGACTCAAAGCTGATTGGTTCGAGCCATCTATATAAGGAACTGCACTGCAGCAGCTCTCTCCACCACCGGCCAGCCCCGTCTGACCACTGACAAAGAAAGAACTCTCTCTGAACTCCACCATCAAAGTGACAAGAACTCTCTCTGACACTAGACCATGGACAACTAAGTGGCGCTCTCAAGGAGGAAGTCTACAATAAAGGTGAGGAGCCTCTTGGCCCAGTGCCTAGGGACAGAAGCTGAGGACAGTCTACGGTCCCAGCACCAGAGGCAGAAGAGCCGCTGCTGCCCTTGAGGCAGCATAAGAGCTGTAGCACTTGTAAACTGTACACTTGGGTTCCTCTTGGCTCTTGTCAGGGCAGAGAGACAAGAGCTGCATGGTCCCCTAAGGTAAAGCATCTGGAAGCTTTTCCTCTCTCCCCTCTCACAGCATTCCTGAGGGCTGCAGGAGTCCTCACCCCTCACCTGAGGGTCCCGAGTGAGTTGTATTCAGTTATCTCTATGTGTGGCCACACACATCCAGGCCAGACTGGGAGGTACACACCCCACAAAAATCCACAAACATCTTCTCAGAGCCAATTAACAAATTAAACAAAATTTTAGGATACTGGATCAAAACCCAAAAATTCTATTTCTCTATGAAAAGTTATATTTCTGTATCTCATCAATGAACAATCTAAAAAGGAAATTATGAAAGCAACTCCTTTTACAATAGCATCAAAAGAATAAAATACATAAGATGATAATATCCAAAAAGGCACAAGGTTTGTGGCCTGAAAACCATAAAACATTAGTGAAAGCAATGCCAGAGTTTCTAAATAAATGGAAAGACATCCTGTGTTCCTAAATTAGAAGACTTAATATGGTGAGGATGGTGTACTTCCCAAAGCAATCTGCAGATTCTGTGCAATCCTATCAAAATCTCAAGAGCACCTTTTTTTTTTTTTTTTTTTTGAAAATGGACAAGCAGATTCTAAAATCTGTACACAATTATTGTTGTTGTTGTTAGGTGCCATTGAGTCAATTCCAATTCATAGTGACCCCCATAGGGTTTTGATGGCTAATTATTTCATGATTGTTTTCAGGAGTGGACTACCCCATCCTTCTCCGGTTTTTGTGGTGTTGGGGAACTAACCTGGATCCTTAGAGAGTATGGAGCAGCACTCTACTAACTGAGCTAAACCCCACCCCACAAAGAATTATGTTGTTGTTGTTAGATGCCATCGAGTCAGTATCCGGCTCATAGTGACCCTCATAGGGTTTTCAATGGCTGATTGTTTTGGGATTGCCTTGAAAGTGGATTGCCAGGTCCTTCTCCCATTTTTGCGGTGCTGGGAATTGAACTCGGGACCTCAGGGACTGCAGCCCAGCGCTCTACCAACTGAGCTAAATCTCAGCCCACACAGAATTATAAGGGACCCCAAATAGACAAAGTAATCTGAAAAAGAAAACAAAAGCAATACAAAGAAAAAAAATGAAACAAAAACAAACCTCAATGAACAATAACAAAATAAACAACAAAGTTGAAGCAAGGCACCATAGTGCATGCCTATAATCCCAATGACCCCACAGGCTGAGTCAGGAGGATCACAAGTTCAAGGCCAGAGGCAGCCTGTGTAATTTAGGCTCTATCTCAACATAAAAAATACAAAAGGGGCTGGGGGCATGGTTCAGTGGTAGAGTGCTTGCCTAGAGTGTACAAGGCTCCAGTTTCAACCACCAGTACTGCTAAAAATGAACAAAGATGGAAGATTCATACTGCCTAATTTCAACATTCTACAAAGCTTTAATAATCAAAATAGTGCAGTATTGACAAACTATAAATGTATAGACCAATGGAGTGGAATTGAAAGTCCAGAAATAAACCCATCCATCTGCGGTCAACTGATTTTTCACATGGGTGCCAAGACCATTCAAAGGGTATGTGGAAGAGTGGGGACTATCTTTTCAATGGAGAGTACTGGAGTTATGGAATATCCACATGGAAAAGAATGCCTTTAGATAGATCCATACCTCACACCCAATACAAAAATTAATTCAACATAGATAAAATATCTGAACATAAGAGATAAATTATGAACTCTTAGAGAAAAGAGAGCTATAAATCTTTGTGATCTTAGATTAGGCAATGCTTACTTTGATATGACATCTATTTTAACCAAAGTTAAAAAGTCACAATTCAATGGCAAAAAGACAAACAATTCAATTGAAAAATGGGCAAAGGGCTTAAACATTTTTTTGAAGAAGACATACAGATGGTAATAAACATATGAAAAGATGTTCAACATTGTTAGTCATCAAGGATGTGCAAATAAGACAGAATGAGGCACTACTTCACATATGCCAGGATGGCTTACAAAAAAGGAATGACAAGTGTTATGAGGGTGTAGAGAAATTGGAACTCTACTTTGCTGCTGATGGGAATGTAAAATGGCATAGGCACTATAGAGAACCTTTTGGTGGTTCCTTGAGAAGCTAAATATAGAATTAGCATGTGAGCCAGCAATTCTACTCCTAATTATATATCCCCAAAGATTTGAAAACAAGTATCCAAATAAATGCTTGCCCAAGAATGTTCATACTCACGATACTACTCACGATAACCAAAAAGTAGAACAATCTCAAAGTCCACCAATTGGTGAATGGATAAACAACTGTGGTTCACCCATACAATGGAACAGCATTCAGCCATTAAAAGGGTGAAGCACTGACACCCACACATGGCTGAACCTTGAAGCCAGCATGCTCAGTGAAGGAAGCTAACCAAAGGCTCACATTGTACATTTATAGGAAGTGTCCAGCAAGGAGGAGCGGTGGGTTGGAGTAGATCAGTGGTTTCCAGGGGCTAGAGGAGGGAAGGTACTGGGAAGGGCTGTTTCCTTGTGGGGTGATGAAAATAGGTGTTAGGAGCACAATTCTGTGAATGTGCTAAACGTGCCGGAATGTTATGCTCTAAATGATTAAATTATATGATTTCCCCTCGGGTTTTTTTTTTTTTTTTTTAAGGTACGAAAGCTTTCATTTTGTGTGCTCTCTCTTCCTCTTTTCTTGTCTCTCTGTCTCCATCTCTCTTGATCTTTCTGTCTCTTTATTTCTCCAGTCTCTGTCTCTCCCTGTCTCCCTATCCTATCTCTGTTTCTAGTTCTCTTTATGTCTTCATCTGTCTGTCTCTCTCCCTGTCTCTCCCTGTATCTATTTCTTTACTCCCCATCTCTATCTCTCTGTCTCCATATATCTTTTCATCTCTGTCTCTGTCTCTATCTCTCTCTGTCTCTGTCTCCCTCCTTTTCTCTGCCCTGGGATCCCAGGGACCACCTCGGGGAGGCCCAGTCCCAGACAGAGCCCCCTGCTGTGTCCTGTACCATGCTGGCCTTGCATGGACTTTTGTGTGGATGGGACACACAAAGGAGCAGACCCTGTCCGCCCCTGGGCCTGCCGCGCCCTAACCTGTGGGGGTGGGAGGTCAGCACATGGTAATTATGGCTTTAAACCACTACATTTGAGGATAATTTGCTCTTTGGCGGCAGCTAACCAACACCCAGCACTCCTCTCCTTCCCCAAACCAGCTTGACCTGGCGCCCTGATGGCTCTAGACACCGCCTTCCCGTGCACCCCAGTCTCTCCCATCTGGTGGGGTTTTGGGGTATTACATTTTGTTCTCCAAGGCTATACTGAAGCCATGGCTGGGGAAGGCGAAGGAGGAGGCACAGCTGGGACTCATCTCTGCTTGAGGGGTCCTCCAAGGACCGCACGCAAAGGCGCGCCCCCAACCACCCATACCTTTGTCCAGCACGGGACCAAAGATGGCCAGGCTGTTGCTGACGGTGGTGCAGTTCCAGCGGCGGCCACGGAACTGGTGCTGGCACTCTTGGACGCCCGCCTTCACGCCCTCAGCCACGCTGGGCATGATCTCCACGTAGTTCCTGCAGAAGCGCAGCTGCTTGGGCACCAGGCCTGGGATGCTGGCACAGAGGACGGGCTGGGTGCCCAGGGAGGAGTGCTGGGGCCCGACAGCCAGGGACCTGCGGGAGGACAGGGAGGTTAGCGTGGGGGACGGCAGCCCTGACAGGCAGACAGACTCTTGGTTTTGGGGACACAGGTGCATTTGAGGAGACGGAACTTGACTTTGCAGAGAGGTCGGGATGCTGCCCAAATGTGTGCTCAAGACTTAGCCCAAAGCCTGAACTGCCCAACGGCAGCGTGAAAAGCCAGGCCCTGTGTTCCTGCTCTGTCTGAATGTGGGGACCCTGCTCAGCCTGGGGCTGTGGTGGTGGCCTCCGAGGCACCAGAGGATGCAGAGACTGGAATGAGAGCTCAAGGTGGGCAGTGGGGCCTTGGGGCCTCGTAGGGAATCTCAGAGCAGGTGGCACCGGTCAGCCTAGGGGCTGCTCAGGAGAGGGGCACCTCCAGGTCTTGGGGCAGAGGAGGACGGCTGGCTTCCAGGCTGGGGTGTGACCCAGGGCAAAAATCACGCTAAACTCACCCCTGCCCACCGTGGGCCATCTGTCCCAGAGACATAGAAACATAGGTCCTGAACACTGTGCCAAGCACTCGGTTATCCTCAGTGTCCACAACAGGGATTGGTCCCTAGGCCCTGAGGACCCTGAGATCAGTGGACGCTTGACCCTTATATAAAATGGCATAATATTTGCATAAACTGTAAATAGTCTCTAGATGGCTCCAGTGTAAATGCCGGGTACATAGTTGCTGAACTGTTTAGGGAATAAGGACAAGAAAAGACAGTCTGCACCTGTTTGGTGCAGATGTGATTTTCCTAAATATTCTGATCCTCAGCTGGTTAAACCTGAACATGCAGAAACTTCGGATACGGGGGGCTGGCTGTACAGAAATTGCACCCCAATTGAAGGGGCCGGCCAAGGCCTTTGGGGACTGATGGGCGGAGAGGAACAGCTACCTGTGGAGGAGCGCACCCCAGCCCGTGCCTCCAGCCCTGAGGTGCCGTGTCCTGGGCTGAGCGTGAGGTGCTGGGGCAGCTCATTCCCTTTGCTGCCTTCCGTCTCCTATCTGCCCCATGTGCACACGGAGATCCTGTTCCAGAGCCCATGGTGCCTACGTGCTGACCTGAGCCCGGACCCCCGTGTGCGGCAGTGCAGGGAGGGCTGCTTTCTCCTGCCTTCAGGGGCCCATCACTCCTGGGCCTGCGGGCAGGCCCACCCTCCACCTGTGCCTGGAGGAAGGCTAGGCTGGTGCAGGCCGGGCCGGCCATCTGGGCCTGGTAGCACTGCTGTTTCTCCCGTCAGGACTCTGCCCCTCTGTCTCTGCTCTGCGCCCTTCTCGGCGTAGGACAGAGTGTGCTGTTGCTGGACAGACCACCGGGGGCTCTCTGGGGGTGGTGTGAACAGAGGCGTGGTAGGAGGACACACAGCTCTCCCTCCAGGCTCCTGTGTAAGGGCTGGAAATTCTAGCGTGCTGGGCAGAGTTGGTGTCCTTCTGCCCTGAAGAGTGCAGAGAAGATCGACCTAGTCAGGTGCCCAGAGAACACACTGAGTGGCGAAGGAAGGCTGCAGCTGTGCCTCGTCCCCTCTCCCACCTAAACAATCCCAGCAGCCTCTGGGCTCACTTCCCTTAGGCCGCCTGCCTGCATTTGCTCTGCTCCCGGAACGTGGACCATGAAGGGTCCAGCTCCCCTCCACTCCCCAGCAGTCCTTCTGTCCATGCTCACCCTAAAACCTTCCCACCCGTCAAAGCCGAGAGTGTCTCCCCTTGACCTTGGTAACATCCTCAACACCTCTTCCTGTCCACCCCACTCCATCCTGGTTCCTACGCCTACCGACGGCCACTTGCCTGTGTCCAGGCCACCCCCCCCCTCCCTGAAGCCAAGGCTCCCCTGGACTCAGGGGTGGGTCCTGGGACTCTGTCTGGCCCGGCCGGCTGCTTCCCAGACTTCACCTGCCTCAGACTGGCCTGTGGCTGCAGTGGCTGGGGAGGTGACCTCAATGAGGCCAGTGGTTTCCAAACATGAGCCTTGGTGAGCTCAGGGACGCCAGAGGATGCCTAGGGGCTGCGGGTGGGGTAAAGCTGGAGGACCAACTACCCCAGCTTGTCCAGGACTGAGGGCTCCCAATGTTAAGCAAGGATGAGTTAGTGGCCCTTGGTGAGGCCTGGCTGATGGGCTGCCAGGGTTGGCTGGGTGTGGAGTGCTAGGTAGTGACAGGCAGGTCCACATGGCCAGGGCCATGGCGGGCTGGTGTGTACATGACGGATGGGTGGAGGGGGGATGGTACGGGGCACGCCAGGCTGAGTGAAAGTCAAGTTATGAAGATGGGGGTGTTTGTGCTCCCAGTTCTGCATTCTTGTGGAATGTTTGAACATTTCCCTAACGGCACGTTGGGGAAGAGGGTTTGCAAGTCAGGGCTCGGGTCTCAGAGCATCTTGGGAGTGGCGGGTCCCCAGGCTCATGTGACCTGTTTTTTTTTTCTTCAGTTGCTCATAGCTACCAGGGTAGGGGTGAGGGGCATCTGTCTTTCCATCCATAAGAGGGAAAATCTGTACTCTCTGGACATGTTTATTGACAAGGAGACTTAGAACAAGCAGAAGATAAAGAAATCTGTTAGAGAGCAGGGTGGCAGCGGGTGGGAAGGGAGGGAGAGAAAATCTGCCCTTTTGCTATCTTCAAAATAGGAACTGTTCCAGGGCCAGCGGCCAGCTCTACAGGGAAGGTGGCCTCTATGGGGAGACCACAGAGGACAGGGCTCACTCCCAGGTTCGTGGTGTGGGAGGGGGATAAGGTAATGAAGAAAGTGCCCATCCTTAGACTCTACAGCTTCTACGACAGTGGGCAGAGCCCAGCTCACTGGGGCAGTCAGGGCTGGGAGGAAGGCCTTTCAGGACAGGTGGACAGTGGGCTTCCTCAGCCCCTTCCTCGGGGTGCTGAGTCAGCCCACACTGCCAACCTTCCCTAGCCAGGTGGCCCCTGCAAGCCCCAGCTGAGTCCCTCCTACTTGCTCTCACAGGTTTTAGGGGTTGGAGGGGGAAACTTCTCTTGCCTTATCTGGACCCAAAGTCCCCTTAAGTTCCTTGAATGAATGCCCAGACCATTTCTCCTTCCCAGAGCTGGGCCATAAACAAGGCCCAGGCAATGTTGGCCCTGTCCAAGGACAGCTGGGAGCTGGGGATGGGGGGCACCCACTGGACGAGGGAGAAGGGCAGGGAAGGGTCAAGGGGACTTGTTAACCCCTCTAGATCGCACTTGGGTCTTGAAGGATCAATCGAGACACCTTTAAATCATGTGAAAAGTCCAAACTGGACATACACTGTGCCTCCTCCCCACAGCCCCCAGGACCCACACAGAACGTGGCAGCCCTGAGCAGTCAACGCTTGGGAAACCAGGACCCTCCACTCCTTCTTCCCACACTGTCTGGGGAGGCCTTGCAGGGGGCTCTGGCCAGGGCTGGGAGCTGGGAGAGTGAGAGGGGCGGGTAAATGGAGCCAGGCCTGTAAATGGAGCAGGGGTGGGACAGGATGGCACGCGCGTCTCGGAGCTTCAGGGGCAGGTGGCAGCACCAAGCAGGGGAGAGGCTGACAATGCAGCACTGTGGGGCACCAGGTCCTCAGCCCCGTGGATGTGACTCCCTGGGGTCCTGTTCTCAGGACAAGCTCTCAGGAAATACACAAAAAAGCTTGGGGTGTCTGTGTCTGGCTGATGGCAACCTGTCAATGTGGCTGTCTGGTTTGCAAATGCACCACAATTACTTAAGACGTGAA
Organism: Pedetes capensis; assembly: GCA_007922755.1. Lineage (NCBI taxonomy): Eukaryota > Metazoa > Chordata > Mammalia > Rodentia > Pedetidae > Pedetes > Pedetes capensis. The sequence goes on from VMDO01004405.1 coordinate 92,244, forward strand.
CATGCAGGGAAAGTGTCATGAAGCCAGAGAACTCTCTGCATGGCCCTCAGGTCAGTGTCTGGAAGAGCAAATGGATCAGAGAGAGAGTTATGTGGAACCCAGTAGACTGGCACAGCTGCAGTGGTTTGTGCCTACCACATACACCCAGAACGCTGTGCTGTGGTCAGTTTGTGGTCCAGAAGGGACAAGTGGAGAATAAACACAGCTAGACAGAAGCGCATGGGTTGGTAATGAAGTTCCCAATTCAGTAGCTTACTGTTTCCTTCCTTCTTCCTTCCTCTTTCCCCTCTCCCTCATTTCTTTCCTTTCCCCTCCCTTCCTCCCTCCCTCCCTCCCTCCCTTCCTTCCTTCCTTCCTTCCTTCCTTCCTTCCTTCCTTCCTTCCTTCTTTCCGTAGGATGGCACCCAGAGCTTTGCATATGCAACACAAGCTCTCTACCACCGACTTACAATCGAGCCCTTGGTTAGTGAAACAGGATCTCACTATGTAGCCCAGGCTAGCCTCAAAGTCATGATCCTCCTGCCTCAGCTACCTGAGTGCTGGGATTACAGGTGTAGCCACCATGCCCAGCTTACTATTTCTTAACTGATGCTGGGAAGAGAAGAAACTGAGTACAATGTTAAGCACTAAGGACATTCAAAGCTCTTTGCACTACCAACAAGTTATAGTCCAGAGGGAAGTGGAGGAGAAATACAGTTATGAGGAACTAAATTGATTGACATGGGAGAAGGATGTGGCAATCCACTCCTGAGGCAATCTGGAAACAATCAGCCATTGAAAACCCTATGAGAGTCACTATGAGTCGGACACAACTGGACGACACCTAACAACAACAACAAACTTACTGACACATATACAAGGATTGAGAATGAGCTCCTGACTACAGAGAATTCATGTTCCTTTATTCATGTTAACACATGGGCTGAGTTCCTATGTGGTCTCTGCACTGGCATCTGTGATGAAGGTATCTGCCTTCTCTAGGTGACAATGTCAGAAACCACAGACAACCGCCACTCACCACCTCTCATCACACTTGACCTGAAAGTCCCACTTGCAATCAGTGGCAAGTGAAATGAAGATTTCAATTTCCCGGTCCCCTGAGAACCTCGCTCAGGGGCGTGGTACCCAGAGGCTGCCCCGGAGCATTTGCAGGGCTGGGACCCAAGGTTTGAGGACAGAGACCTGATGCATACTGGCGATGTCCACCTGCTGGGGCTGGGTAGCTGGGCCACTCTGCCCTGGGGAGGAGGAGGCAGCTCTCACCTGGGTGGTACACAGGCCACTGTCTCAATGCCCCATCGACTGGGCCTCTCCAAGCCCAGGCTCTGCTGGGGCCCTGAGGCCCAGAACTACGCATAGGAGTCCCCTGGGCTTTGCAGATGGCAGGTAAGGTTAGACAGTTTCAGCTAACCTAATCACACATGTGCTTTCAGAAGCCAGGAGGTCTGAAGTGTGGGGATGTGCCTCCAAGTTGCTGGCCCTGAAGACCAGAGGTAACTACCGGGAGCCAAGAAGGACCCGAGGCCACAGCCACCCAGTCCTGGGGGACTCAGTCTTACAACTGCCTGAATTGACTCCCAGCAATGTGGATGAGGTTGGCGGCAGGTTGTTCCCCGCCTGGCTGACACCGGGACTTTGGCCTCAAGAGGCCCAGAGCTGAGGATGTAGAAGTTTTGCCTACACCTGTGAGCTGAGCTCGGGCTGTGAGTGTGCGGGCACCCGTCCCACAGCAGCAGGAGCCAGCTGGCTCACCATCCCCCCTCCTCTCCTAGAAGCCTGGGGTTCCTACCATCCCCCGACTTCCAAGACCCTCTAAGCTTCCTGGGACCCAAGAGCAAAAGGGATGGTACCTCCTTGGCACCTGGCAGTGCCACCACCCCATCAGCAGCTGGTCCTCACAGCCTGTGGGCAGCTCCTGCCTCCTGCAGATGCCTGTCTTTCATACAGAATCTTGCTGAGCTGCGTTTGTTCCTCCAAATCCCCCAGCACTGCTGCCTTTGGCCCCTGCCCAGCCCTTTACCTGCCTCCCATCTGGCCCATCTCATGGGCGACTGCTAGGCAGAGCTCAGGGAGGAGGCACTCACAGACCCCCTCCAACCACACCACCTGCATAAGGGCAGCCTAGGACTTCCTGGCGTAGAAAGCTGAGGCCCGGAGAATGGAGTCGGTACCGGGATTGCAGGGTAATTAGCAGAAATGGGGGCTCCAGCATGGAGACCCTCCAAAGCACTCCCTTTCCAACATCCTATGATGCCCTTAAAATGTATCAAGCCCCAGTCCATGCACAATAATGAGTCTGATTCATTAATGAATCATTAATGAATCTGATATAAATGGCATGCATCAAACAGCACCCAGGTGCAACCAGCACCCCAGTAAGCACACAACATTGCAGGGTTGGCCTGCCTCCCATACAGCACACTCCCAACAAGGGACAGTCATCAAGGCAGGCGAGGGAGGGGCCCCAATCATTAGGTCTTGTCTCATCCCCAGAGCTGGTCTCCTCTGCCCAGGCTTCAGGATTGTCAAGCCTCCATTTCCCCAGCTGAACTGGGAAGTGTCTGCCTTAGAGCAGGTCCAAGACTGCAGAGACGCCCGGTGGAAAAGGAGCCTTTTGAGGCTTGGGTGTGGATGCACGTTGCCCTCCACTGTGGCGAGTCTGTCTCAGTGGGGTCCTGAGAGCCCTTGCCACCTGCCTTCCCTCCCTGCAGCCTACTCTCCCAGAAGTCAACCGTGAACAAGATCCCGCAGGTCGCCAGCAACTCCGCCTCGCCCCTAGGGAGGGCAGAGGAGCCTAGCAAGGGCAAGGCGCATCACACCGATGGGCATGCGGAGGCAGAAAGAGAAGCCATCAGGTGCTGCAGAGGAATGGGGCAATGGACCCGGAGGCCTGGCAGTTGGCCAGTAGTCCTTGCCTGGTCACAGGCCCCAAGAAATAGTTATAGGCCATGCAGCCAAACTAGTGTCCTAATCAGCGTGAACTCCGCCCTTCATGACATCGCAGGGGCTCACCTGAGCTCCCACCTGGGGTTCTGGGGGTGCCCAATAAATGCTCTTACACAGGCACTTCATAAGTGTGCAAACCAGTATCCACATGGGGACAGGCGGCCCTTACCTAAAGTCACCACGGAAAGACCTCAACATCCCAGCTCAGGGTGCACACAGTCTGCAAGTGCTGGGGGTCAGAGCCCTGTAATTAGCCCCTCCCCACGAATACCCTGGATCCTTCGTCCAACAGGGTCCCAGTGAGATCCAGACCCTGCCTTGGGGCAGAGACAGCAAGGGCAGAAAGGCCCTGCTCAGACCTGGGTTGGAGCTGAGAGGCCGACCCACCCTTGCTGCACCCATTTCCCTGCACCTGGCCTTGGTGATTCACCCCTTTCCTCTCGCTGCCAGTGCCATGGTGGAGGGTGGCGTCTCAGGAGGCGTTGGCACTCCCCGCTGCCAGCTGCCACCTGGTTGAGCAGCCAAAATTTCAACTGTGCAACTGGATGTCACACTGCACTGTCCACTGGACCCCCTAAATCAGGTGTCCCGAGTGGAATGCCTGTACCCACTCCTCAGAGAGGTCTTGATGCTTCCTGCTCAGAGGCCTCCTACACAGGAGGAGGGGCTGCCCGCTAGGGCTAGGCAAGTGGACCACAACCCCGGAGCACCACAGAGCCAACGCAACCAGCAAGGCCAACATGCAAACGTCTCAGAAGTGCATAAGGTGTTGAACAAATGACAGGAAGCCCCAAAAAGCAGAAGTAAGGGGAAGGAGGGGCAGGAGAGGGCAAGGGGGGAGTGAGCGTGAGCAACGTACGATGAAATGCATGTATAGAAATGGCGTAATGAGACCCATTAAACTGTACATTAAAAATTATTAATAAAAATGCTAGAAAAAAGCAGAGCTAACAACTTTTATCCTTATGAAAAATGTGTATCTGTGAGTAAAACGAAAAGAGCCTGCACCAGTGAAACTGCTTGTGTTGGATCACAGACTTGTCTTGCCTTCCATGTCATTAATGCTGTAGGTTTTTCTTTCTTCTTTTTCAGAGGAGGCCATTGCCTTCAACTGAGAGCATGCAGAGCACTGTCTTGGAAAGTAGCCCTGTCCCTAGACTCATGGTTTCAGCTTGAGGCCGTGGCCACGTGAGCTGCGCCCGCAGCCCACAAACACTAATGGTTTTTCTCCCTCCTCCTTCCCTCAATCCTGTTGAAAGCCTGGGCACCAGGCCAGCGGTACAGCAGAGACGCTGGCTGTGACATGCAGGGGAGGAAGGAGGCTGGCCCAGGATGCAGAGATGGGCGGCCGGCCAGCCCAGCCTGGGCCAGTACTGGCCTCCCAGGGCCAAGGGCCTTGAGCTCCTGTTTGGTTGGCTGTGAATTTTACCGTGCTAGTGCCATGCGTTGGGTCCACATTGGCTGATTCCCCTGAAAGGGGGCTCGAGGTGAAGGGCGAGGGCCCTGTGATCTGGGCACACAGCCCTTCGGACTGCCCAGTGGCCATGGGGCAGGGTCCCGACAGCCAGTGGACGTCCCGTCTCGTGCAGCTGAGCTCTTAGGTTTCTTTTTGCAGAAACCTTTGGCAAGCTTGGAGAACCCGTACACCGAGGGCACAGCTCTGTGCTTGCATGTTACCTGGGGACCTCCAGGAGCAGGCAGAGCACCCAGGAGCCGTTGCCAATGAGGACACATGGCTGGGGAAAGAGGGACCTGCCCGAGGGGTATCTGGCGGGGTCTGGATGCTGCCTGAGACGGCACTGTGCTGCTCACCTGCTCACTGTCCCACCCTTGCCCTGTCTGCTGAACGAGGTGCTCAGACCTTGTGTTGTCTGAGGCTCCGAGACAGTGGTGAGGGGTAGACAGGAGCGGGGCCCTCCTGGGTCTATGATGTTTCTTTGACCCCAGAGGGGCTGGCCACCTCCAATGACAGATCTCCTGGGAGCCCCTGCCAACTGGCTTGGAGGGACCCTCTGACTCTTGTCCACCTCCCCCTGCCTCTGCACCAGGGGCAGGACGCACCTCTCCTGCCTTCTCTTGTCCTTTGCTGGTGCAGAGCCGGGCACAGTAAGCACAGAGTTGGTTCCAGGCAGGCAGGATCCAGCGGCTCTGCCAAGGCCCCCCGAGGCAAAGAGGATCGTTGGGGGAGGGGGGTCTCTGCTGAGGAGGGCGCTGGCAGGGCCGGCACTGGGGCTTCTTGCAGCCAGGTCTTTGAGGGAGGGGACCTGTTGTTTCAAGGAGCCTCTCCGTGGACAGGATGGGGCCGCCAACCTCAGCCCTGAGAACCCTCCCGGGGACGAGTTGGGCAGCTTCTCTCTGGAAGGGGCTGCCTGGGAGCCACCTGGATGGAGGACCGCCCCAAGGGCGCTTGCTCGCTGGAGACCCCCAGGTTCTGGAGCCTCTCTTCACCTTCTAGTGGTACCCCAGAAAGGGGGCCCTTCCTGGGAAGCCAAGCCCCTGTGGACTCCCTTGGTCCCCGCTCTGGGCTACAGGCCTGGGGCCCCCCCAGCCAGTGCCTGTCCTGCTGCCGGGCCAGCGGGATTACTGACACATACTTTGAGCGAGTCCCAGCAGGCGGGGAGGCTCCGCGCCGGCGGCCATGTATTTGCCAGCCTCCCTGGGCGGCAGCGGCACGTTTCCCCACGAAGGAATGTGGAAGCACCTATGTGTCAGACACCTTCAGGGTGTCACCTGGGGAGCCACGAGGGAGACCAAGGCAGAGGTGGAGGCCAGGTCCCCCAGGCCTAGGGTAGGAGCCAGGTGGGGGTGGGGTGAGGACACTGAGTAGTGTCCTGGTGTCCCCCTACTCTGGCGCTTGTCTTCCACAGCAAGCACCCCTGCGCCCATCCATTCATTCCAGTGATCTTGCTGATCGGGGTGCAGAGGCTGGGGACAGGGCACACACCTGTTTCCAAAGAAGGGATGGATGTCTGCAGCAAAGCCAGGCTGGGGTTGGTGTGGGCCGGGGGCCGCCCCTTTTCCCAAGGGTTCCACAAATGCAGCCCTCACGACTCCTCAACCACTACATGAGAGCCTCATTTAGTCAGGCTGTGCTTTGGGCTGCCAGGGGTTTCCCGGGAACTCTGGGAGGAGACCTGGCTGCTTCAATGACCAGGGCCTTCCAACTGTGTCCATGGCCTACACTTCCGCAGCTCCACATCTTCCAGGCACCACTGTACCAGCTTCCATCCCTGTTGTTGTTGTTGTTGTTGTTGTTAGGTGCCATCGAGTTGTATCTGACTCATAGCAACCCTTATGGGTTTTCAATGGCTGATTGTTTTGGGATTGTCTCTGGAGTGGGTTGCCACGTCCTTCTATTTTTGTGGTGCTAGGACTCGAACTTGGGACCTCAGAGACTGCAGAATGGCGCTCTACCAACTGAGCTAAATCCCAGCCCCGCTCCCATCCTTAGGAAGCCTTTCTGTACCCTGAACCCAAACCAGCCTCTTTGTCCATCACCTGCAACCGTGGCCCCCAGACTCAGGAGCCACACTGAAGTCACGTGCTCCTTTCCCAAAGGCCTTTCAGAGACCCCAAACAGGTCTTCTCCTGCAACTCCTCAGCCATGGTAGCCCTGATCCTTCAACTTCACAGAACAGCAGCAAATGCACAAATGCCAATAAGGGCTGGGATCAGTGTCCTTGGGAAGGACCCTGCTTCAAGGGTGGCCTCCGGCTGGCTGGCACAGAGGCTGCCTCCTAGACTTGTCCCAGACAAGAGCTTGGTTGTTCATTTGTTGTAACTTCAAATCCATTATGATAAAATACATAAGAACCTTGTGGCATCAGGCTGCTATGGGACCACCAAGCACTCTTTTTGTTCCATTTCTTTTTGCTCTTTTTCATGGACAAGTGACTAAGCCTTCACAGTGGATGATACATTGAGAAGCACTGATGTTTCGTGGATAGAGGTGACAAAACTGAGTCTTGCTTCATCTGTCCTTGGTCACACCCATGAAAATGATGGCACAGCTGCCAGGGAACTGGAACTTTTGTCCCTCCAGGCCAGAGGTCCCAGTGGAGGGATGGTCAGCAGGCCACTAAAAGCTCCCTAAGACTGTACTCATTGTCACTGTATAGACTGCTACTCTGGGGCGCTGGTCACCCAGGGGGTTGGGAGGCTTATGCAAATAACACACAATCATAGAAAGTGAAAAAGGCAGGAAGCCCAGTAAAACACAGGGTGGCCAGCCTGGAAGAGGGGAGTCTGAGAGCAACTGTGCTTGGAGGGCACAGCAGCCACGGCAGGAAGAGCGGGGTAAGGGTGGCCTCTGCCCTCTGGACGGGGCTGGCCACGGGGCAGGGCAGTGAATAACATCCCAGTGGCTGCATGACAAGTGATTCTGGCCACAGATATGCCTCTGTGGTCATTTCTGACAACAGCCCTCATGAAAGTTTGATCACTGGCAGTTGTAGGGAGGCAAGACCCAGCCCAGGGCCTCTGAAATTCCCAGTACAAGTGGTTGTGGAGGGGACTGGCCTGGCGTCTTGATTTCTCTTGCTTTGCAAATTTTATATGCTAGTTACTGACCTCACCAGCCTTAGGAGTAGAGAAAGGGAAAGAGACAGAGACAGAGAGACAAACAGAGAGACAGAAGAGAAAGAAAATCAGAGAGGCTGAAAGAGAAACAGATGGAAGCCAAGAGAGACAGAGTGACAAACATGAAAGGCAGAGACAGACAGAAACAGAGACAGAACCCCAGAGAGACAAAGACTGAGAGCTGGGAAGAAGTACAGAAAGAGAAAGGAACATAGAGAAAGACAGAGACAAAGACAGAGAGAGACAGGGAGGGAAGGAGGCAGAGACAGATGTGGGCAGAAGAGGGAAGGAGAGGGGGAGGGGCAGGCCCCTGGCAGGAGCACGCAGGGTGCAGCTGGGCCAGCTGACAGCCCCATGCCTTGCTGGGTCCTCCCCAGGTCCTGGGGCCACCTGTCCCTGCCCAGCTAGACTCTCTTGAGCTCACGGGCTCCACACTGCAACCCACCTGCCACCCACCCCCTGCTCTCCTCAGCAACATGGTGAATCCCCACACGCCTGTCCACCTCACCCAGAGCCCTCCTTCCATCTCACACCCACCCCAGGGGCCAGGCACTCTTCTGCATTGTCTCTTTTGTCCCCAAAGGGCCGCCTGATGACAACTCATCTCCAGGCAGGAAAGGGATGGGAGAAGGCGCCACCTTGCTCCTGGGAGGTTGCGTGAGGAGGCTGGGCTGCGCAGGAATCTGAGCTGGCCCTGCAGAGACGGGCGGGCTCGCTGGAACGTTTCGCATGGCACCACACGTGGGCATACGAGGGAGAACTGTGGAGGGGAGCTATCCACAGCTACTGCGCCCATGGACAGCAAGAAGGCAGGGCATCACCGCTCGGCCCACTCTACAGGATGGCATCTGTGCCCAGGAACTCGTGTCTAGCAGAGACTGGGGAGGAGACAGGCGGCAGGAGAGGGGACCTGACAGGAAAAGGGCAGAAGGGCAGCTGGAGCCCTGGTTCCCTGGTTCTCCTTCAGGGGAAGGACTAGGTAAGGGCACCCAGGCAGGGAGCCCAGGGCAGGGAAGTCGTGGGGCTGACGGGAGGGAGAGTGTGTGAGACCTGAGAACAGAGGCAGAAGTGGCCGAGTGTGGGGTCCTAGGGAGGCGGGCAAGTGAGAAGTGGCGGGGAGGAATGTGGAAGATGAAATTTGGTCAGTTGCCTACCCTGAGATTGGCTTGGACCTGGGAGGGACAGACAGACCAGTTGACCTCTCAGGCCCTGTCTGAGGATGCGACAAGCTGCTGGCAGCCCACACACAGGAAGAGGAAAGAGGTATCAGGCGCGTGGGGAGCCCTCCGTGCCTGTGAGGTAGTCACCGCTGATGGAGTCCGGTCCTTTGAGCCCTATGGCACGACCAGGCGCACTGGGCTCTTTAGATACCTTCTAACTATACGAGGAGACACAAACGAGGGGAGTGGAGAGGAGGGGAAGTTGGGGGCAGCAGGCAGGTGTTGGACCCCAAGCCTCAGGAGCCCGGAAGGGCGTCCTGCTCCGGGGTTCTGCTGTCTCACTCCGGGTGGCCTGTCTCCCAGCTCCCCTCCACTCTGCCTTGGGACCTCTGAGCACCAGCCGGGCCGGCGTGGCAGAGGGGTTAGCCACACCTCCCAGGCAGCTCCTGGGGTCAGTGGGCCCTCACATGCCAACGGGGCTGGCTGGGGGAGGCTGCCCAGCACTTTCTCTTCTCTCCTCTCTGCCCTCAAGAGCCACAGTGACTTCAAAGCCTAATTACTCCCGAACGGAGTTGTTTCCTGGTTTTGTCCTCCAGGTAAGGAGGTTCCCTCCGGGTCATTCACTTTCACTTTCCCAGGGGAGGTGCTACGGGGGTGGGGGGAGGTGCTGGCAAGCGGAGGGGAGGCAGTGGGCCCGAAGCTGCATTTTAGGGAGGGAAGGTGAAACAAAGCAACCAATTAAAGAGGCTGAGGGTGAAGGTGATAAGTTGTAAAGAGAGATCTCGAAGGCCCTTGGCTCCCGCCTCTCCCAGCGATGCTGGGGGCGGGGGCGGGAGAGAAGAGGAGACACCTGAGGCTAGGCCAGGCGGTAGGTGCAGAGGAAGAGAGCAGCACTCCCTCAGGCACCCTGGCTATCACACTGGATAAAGCGGGGCTCTTAGGGAGCCTGTGTGTGCTCACACTGCGTGGAGAGCGCGTCCTCCCCGTCAGCCTGGGGGCAGAGGGGAGATGGGGAGGGGACTCTGCCTCGTCTCCTGGGAGTCAGCGTCCCCGAGGGAGGGGCTGGCCCTCCTCAGGAAGCAGAATCTCGAAGTGTGAGGACCCCACTGAGAACAAAGTGGTGGTGGGGGTGGGTGCAGAGGTGGTCCTGGCTACCCACCCCAGTGAATACCAGGTGGGCTTCCGAGTCCCTCGATGGGAGGGGTGGGGGGAAAGGCCAGGGACCTTCCTTGGCTGGCACTCTTCCTGACTCACCTGGAGAAAGCCAGGGTGCACCCAGCGTGTTTGACTGTCGTTTGGTGACAGGTGAACAAGGGGATACACATGTGTTGGGGCGGGCGGGCAAGGCTAGGGACCCCTAGGACCAGCGAGACAAAAATCTCCGGGCTGGGGGTAGCCAGGAGGCTGGCGACAAGGCCCTTCTTTATGGGAGGAGCGCGGGGGGAAGACGCGTCCCCTTGCGCCCAGGAATGCAGCAGCGGGTTCTAATTAAAAGCCTGCCACGGGAGCCGGCGGCCCGCGGGGCTCTTCGGACGCGCTGCCCCTGTCTCCTCACGGCCGGCAGCGCCCCAAGCCATGCGCGCCGCAGCCCGCGCTGGGGAGGCCACCTAGCGTCACAGGTGCAGCGCAGGGGCGAGGACGCGCCAAAGCTGGGATCCATCGGGATCGCTGAGATGCGCCTCCGCTGACCTGCGTGTCTCCCGGGTCCCTCCACAGACCCCAGGCCGCCCAGCTTCTCCTCCCTGCCCCGCCGCTCTGGGTCCCGCGTCCCCACCCCGGGCTCCCCAGCTTCTCTACTGAACTATCGCGAAGAAAAAAATTATTATCGGATTAGATGTACTTCGGCTCCCTTGGTCTCCCCCCTTCCCCTCGGCGTAATTATTATAATTCCAGGCAAGCCGTCGGAGTGTTCCTGGGGGGGAGGCTTCTGTCCAACAGGGTCTCCAGCAGCGGCGCGCCCCGGCCCCTTGGCGCCCGCCTTCCTCCCACTTGCGTTGGTCAGATCTGAGCATCTAAGGGCGGCCTGCCGTCTGGGCTGCACGGCAGGGAGATCTGCAGAATTTCATGCTCTGAAAGAAGGGTCGTTCTGACTCCTCCGCCCTCGGGGTATGTGCAGCGAACACTGGACGCCGGAAAGGGGACCCTCCTTTAGTCTATCTGCACTTCCATCCCCCTTGGGGAGGGTCTTGCGGCTGCGTGCCTTGTCTGGAGAGGACAGTGCCGCGCCCTCCTTGATGAGGGGTCCTAGGGCCCTCACTCCGAAGCGCTCAGACCTGTGACATTACCTATTTCTCATCCCTCTGCAGCAGCGCTTCCTTGTCAGGCAGGTGAAGACAGTGGGCTCGCAGAGAGGGGCTCTAGGGACCCCCACACCCCACCAGCGGCGGGGAGGCGCAGGGCTCAGCGCTGGCCCCAGTGCGCCGCTCCGCCGGCTCCCCGCCACTCCCCTCCCGGTCCCGGGCTGTCTTTACGTAACTGCGCTGTTCCGAGCTGTTCGGTCTTGTCTAACCGACTTTGTTTTAATGTGTGTGTGTGTGTGTGTGTGTGTGTGTGAGAGAGAGAGAGAGAGAGAGAGAGAGAGAGGTACCTGAGGAGCGTCCCCCTCTTCCCCGCGTTCCTGACCGCTTACCCTCTCCTTGCCACCGCTTCAGCAATACTGTCATCCGCTGACTCACTTTGCACCTCTCCCTGTCCGATGCCGGGAACAACTGGGACCTTACCTCCCACCCCAGGCTCGGAGAATCAGTGTCCCCGGAAGCTCCGCCACCCGCGTCCCAGCCGAGGCCTGAACAGGTCCCGGTGGCGGCCAAGGAAAACAACCCGCCCGCTGCGGGTCGCGGAGCGTCGGAAGGGGCCCTGCCCGAGGGGACGGCTGCTCGGGGCCGCCCGGGGCCGAGGAGAACGCGAGGAGGCTCACTCACCACCAGATCGGGTAGCTGCCCAGTGCCTGCTTCAGGCTGCAGAGCACTAAGAAGTATCCGAGAGGACCCATGGCCGGGCTGGAGAGCGCACAGGGCCGGGAGCCCGCCCCCAGAGCGCGGACGCCGGGGCGGACGGGGCCCGGGGAGGTGGCGCGGCGACGGTGGCTCTGGGCCTGCCTGCGGCCGCCGGGTGTGCGGGGTGCGCGGGTGTGCGCTGGTGTGCACTGGTGCGCGGGCTCCGAGGGCGGCGCTGCGCCAGGTGGGCAGGCGGCCGGGCGGCTGGCCGAGGCCCCGGGCTGCGCGGGGCGGCGGGGGCGGGGCAGCGCCGCGGGGGGCGCCCGCCGGGGCTGGGGTTGGGGCGGGGCGGGGCCCTAAGAGTAGGAGCCTCCCGGCGTCGGCCCCTCCTGCGGCCGTGGGTGCGCAGGGTGCCGGGGTAAATGGGAGCGCGCCGAGCGCTGGGGTTTTGCGGGTGTGTGTGGGGTGCTGGGGCGCGTTTGTGTGCAACGTGGGGCGCTGGGATGCTGCGGGTGTGTGCGGGGTGCTGCAAGGGTGCAGACGAGAGCGGGTTTGCGCAGGGTGTTGGGATGTCCAGGTGCGCGCGGGGCGCTGGTGTGCACCGATGAACGTCCCTCCAGCGCCGCGCTGCTCCAGCCGGGCCGCCCCGCGCACTCCTCAGGAGCATTGTGCGGCTTCCCGGACCGCGCCCCCCGGGATTCCTGGGCAGCGCCCTGGGTTTCTAGCCCCGAGCGCCTGGCGCCCACAGCAGGACACGCGGTCTCCCCGACCCCGGCTCCTGCTCCTGCTCTGTCAAGCCCTTTCTTTCGCCCGCACGGTAGCTGCGCTGCAGCTCCTCTCATCCACCGTCTTGCCCCGGGGGAATGTTTGTCAGAGGCGGATCCCTCCGGCCACGCCTGGTGCAGCCGCCTCCGGGCAGGGGCCACAGCCCGGGTGGTTGGCAGGGTGGGCAACCAGGATGTAGCTCTGCCTCTGCAGGCCCTGCTTAGGAAGTCGTCCAGGCATTGACTCCTTCCCTTTCTCCTCCATGTCCAACCAGGAAAGAGAACACAGAAGCCCCCGGACCGGGAGTGGGGGTGAGTGGGGAAGTTTCCTCCTTCGGGTCCTGCCTCTGAGACCACCGTCTCCAGGCTGTCGCTTCTTCAGCGGAGGGATTTCTGACAATGTAGGCGAGCCACATAAGTATGCTAATGGAGGGAAAGTGACTTGTCCAAGGTCACACACTGTGACTGGCCAGTTCCCCTGCTCAACGTCCCTTTGCTCAGCGTGGCCCAGGGAAAGGCCTAGAGACTTTTGCAGTTTGAGGAGGGTGAGATCCAGGTCCAGCTGTGTCCCCTGCGCCGGCTGGGGCACCACGAGGGAGGCACTAGCCCCGGATGATCCCCATCAGCAGAACCTGTAACAGAAGCCTAACAGGGGTTCCTGTCACTATCGGAATTGAGGAAAGGGGTTTCAAGGGAGCCACGGGGGGGGGGCAGATCTGCAGCGAGAGGTGACAGTTTCCACCCTCTTAATGGTTTGGGCCGTCTGCTCCCCAGAGCCCTGGGCCTGGAGCCGTGGCCCATTGTGTGGCTTGCAGCGTGTGTACACATGGGTCCCACGGAAGGGCCCGGACACGCTCAGGGCCAGTTCTCAGGCCAGTGATTGGCCCAGCCGTCCCTCTAGGTCTAGCAGGGGATGGGGAATCAGAGGCAAGCTGGACCCCACAGCATGCTGCCTCCCACTCCCACCTTGGTTTCCTGTCTGCGGAGTTGGGGGCGCCACGCCCTGTGGACGCTGGCCCCAGGGATCCCCTGGTGGCTGTGTAAGGACCTCTCCTAAATTCGCAGTGAGAGCAATTCTCTTCCGATCCACGTTCCTTCCCTCCATGCCTCTGGTCCCGTTCAGTCTAAGCATGCCTGGTCCCCATCCCCTCTTCTGAGTCATTGCGTGCCCCCCACTCTCAGAGGGAAGGAGGGAAGAATTCTGGAAGGCGGCAGAGAGGCGGGGGGAGCTGGCTTCCCGGGACTCTGGACTTTCCCTCTCTCAGTGAAAATCCCACTCAATTATCGCATTACTGGGGAAAACTGGGCTGTGGGGTGGGGGCTGAGCCTGAGGCAGGCAGGCTCCCCTCCCCCGCCTCCACCGCCCCTAATGGGGGCCTGGGGATTAGAGCCGTGGTGGGAACCCCCGAGGCTGCTGGCTCTGCACACACAAAGGAGAGCTGCTGCGCCCACCAGGCACTGTGCCTTCCTTCCACCTCAGTGGGCCCCTCGGTATCCACCATGCAGCATGTGGGCCCTGCACTCTTGGGTCTTCCCTCCTGTCGCTTGGCCTGTAACCCCCCTCCAGTTGCCTCTTTGTTGCTTTTGTCTCCCCCTTGAGTCCCCACTGCACTCGTAGCAGGCACCCAAGAGCTGGCAGCCCCCACCCCCAGTGGCAGCCTGAGCGAGAGCCCAGGTGAGAACCCGGCTCCCCCGGCTGCTCAGCTGCTCGGCTGCTCAGCTGCTCAGCTGCTCGCTCCCCGCTCCGCTCGCTGCTCGGGGAGAGGGCTGCGCTTTGCTGCAGGGATCTCAGGAGACGGGATCATCACGGGGATCATCACGCTGTGCCTTCAGGACAGCGGAGCACAGCCGGCGGGGCAAGGGCAAGTGGGGCTGGGCTGGGGGCTTCGCGGCTGCCTCTGTCCTCTCATTCTGGGGGCACCAAGCGGGGAGGGACTCTTCCCCCATTCCCTGCAGTTTTCATGAGCGGATTGGCCCCTGCACAGTGGGCTCAGCCTGGGGTGGGGTGGAACGGGGAGGAGAAGAGGGGAGCAAGGGCAGTGACAGCCCCTGCCCCAGCAAGGGTGGCTGAGGTGTGAGGGCTTGCCAGCCTCCAAGGACCCTGCGCCAGGCTTGCCCAGAGGGGGTGTGAGTGCAGGAGCTGCCCAGCACACCGATGCTCTGGGATGTCCTTGTTTCCTGTACCTATGTGTGTGTACAAGTGTGTGTGTGTGTGCGAGTTTAGAGCCAGGGTCTCCCGACGTGGCCCAAGCTGGCCTTGCAGTCCTGCTTCCCCTCCCTGTGCTTCCTGAGTGGCCGCCGTGCCCCATGCCTCCTTCTTTCTCCGTAACTAGCAGCCTGACTGTAGACGCTGCCCCCTCCTGGAGCACAGACGCTGCCCCCTCCTGGAGCACGGTACCTGTGGGGTTCTCTCTGAGGATGAGGGGTGGCCCTGGGAGCACCCTCTGCTGTCACACGGGGAGCAGCCCCTCACCGGCCAGGCACAGGGGACAGGAAGCCGAATCTGTGCCCTGGTTACAGGGGCGGGTGTTTGGTGAGTACACATGGGTGCCGGCAGGCAAGTGAGACCCAGCCCTGTCCTGCTGGCCAGACACAAGTGTGGAGACAACTTCCTGCAGGGACAGACAGACAGGTGACACGGTCTCAGAAGGCGGACTGGGAGTTGCAGTAGGGGCTGGCGGTAGCCAGAGGAGGTGCCTGATCCTGGAGGAAAGACTATTTTTGTCCCACCCAAAAGGGCAGTAAGGAGGCAGGGTGGGGGCCCAGGGTCAGAAGAGGCATCCCCTCCACCGCCGAGAGCTGTCCCTGACTGGCCACGTGAGGACCCTCCTGAAATCTTTTCTCCCCAAGAATGGGTCCTTTGAGCTCAGAAGCAGAAAACTGCAGTTTCCCTCTGCTCTAGCTGTAAGAAACACCTAACAGCTGTGTGTATTAAGTAAGTAGGTCCAAACACCTTAATCATCAGTAGCTATTTGGGAAAAAATATACGAGTCAAAAGAGACATACAACATTTTGTATGTGTGCGTGTGTGCGTGTGTGTGCACAGGCCAGTGCATGTGTGCAGCTGGCGCTGGAGATGAAGCCCAGGCCTTGGGTATGCGAGTGCTCTACCACTGCCACACCCCAACCTACAACACATGCTGTTTTTATTTCATCCTCAAATAACCAAGCAGTACCTTCGTTTCTCCTTCCATGTCAATGGGCACATGGTTGTTTTTGATGGTAGCAATAGCCTGAACCCCAGCTTCACAGAGATAAGATCTTTGAGAGGAACATAGCCCCATTCACACTGAAATGAAATTTACCTGGATGTGGTAGGCAATATTGCTGGACCTCCCAGACAATCGAAAGTAGTCTACAGCATTCTAGGAGCTGGTAGGGGACTCTAGGCTGCCTTGGCACACACTCTGAGAATTGCAGCACTAGAGCAAGCAGGTGGGGCTGGGCCCTAGATGCCCAAGTTAACAGAACAGAACTGACCCAAGGGAAGTGACTCAGCTCCACAGACTTCCAGAGGCGGTAGGGTGTGAGGGCTGTCACAGCCACGGACCAGTCTGTGTGGCCAGGGCTTCCTGTTGCTATCTGTGTGCCTCTCCGTCCTAGCAGAAGATCCTCCCTGCTCAGAGGTGACTCCTTTTTCTGCCTGCACCCCCCTCCATGACCTTTGTCTCTCCCTCGCCCCCTCTCCGCAGCCCAGGAGTCGACAGTGAGTTCCCACCCCCATGTCCACGTCTGGCAGTGGCCAGCATGGGTAAGTCCAGTAGAGTCTCAGCAGGCAACGCTTCAGGCTCAGGACAGTCTGTTCTTGGAGGGCCACCTGGTTCTCTGTGCCTGTGATTCCCATTCCACTCCATCTCCAGCACACGGCTTGGTGGTTCTCAGCTCCTACCATGCTTTATCCAGACTGTGCGCTCACGTGCCTCCTGGTCCTGCTCAGGGCAGCTCCGGCAGGGGTGCTGTTCTGTTGGCTCTGTTGTGCACACCAGCCCCTGCCTCTGCCTCTCCTGTCCCTCCCTTTGTGGTGACACCTTGCCCCAAAGACGGACCTCTGTGAATTCCTCCTCGCTATCTCATCTGGCTGTGCGATCGTCTGCTTCTTACGTTGGTTCTTGTCTTTCTCAGCCTGTGGTTACATCTGCAGTCCTATCTTTTATCTGAACTTTCACTTTCTGCGCTTTCACTGACCCTTAGTCAATCACAGTGCAAAAATACTGAATGGAAAACCCAGAAATAAAAAATTCATAATTGTGAATTGCACTTTGTTCTGTGTAGTGTGATGAAATCTCACTGGGTCTCACCTGGGATGTGAATCATCCAGCATACGCATGTTGTATACACTATTGTTGTTGTTAGGTGCCGTAGAGTCAGGTCTGACTCATAGTGACCCTATGTACAATGGAATGAAACACTCCCCGATTCTGTGCCAAGCACATGATCTTACTTATGTTTAACCCCATTACCTACCTGCTAATCCCTTAGGTGGTAGATGGACCTGGGAACCCACTCCCAAAAATCAATCCGCCATTGAAAACCCTATGAGCAGCAGAGAAGCACTGACAATAGTGTTTCACCTTTTGTACATAGGGTTGGTATGAGTCGGATACTGACTCAACCTAACAACAACAGCGATCACCTAGCAGGCTGGGATTTAGCTCAGTTGGTAGAGCACTGCTCTGCAGTCTCTGAGGACCAAGTTCGATCCCCAGCACTGCAAACAATGGGAGAAGGACATGGCAATCCACTCCTGAAGAAGTCTTGAAACAATCAACCATTGAAAGCCCTATGAGAGCTGGGAGCGGTGGCGCACGCCTGTAATCCCAGCGACTCGGGAGGCAGAGGCAGGAGGATCACAAGTTCAAGACCAGAGGCAGTCTGCGTAATTTAGCGAGACCCTGTCTCAAAAAGTAAAAAAAATGGGCTGGACATGCAGCTCAGTGGTCCAGCACTTGTAAAGCATGCAAGTGTGAGGTCCTGGGTTCAACTCCCAGTACCACAAAAAAGACAAGACAAGACAAGACAAGAAAAGCCTATGAGGGTCGCTATGAGTCAGGCTCGACTCAGTGGCACCTAGCTAGAACAACAACAGCAACAACAACATTCTCAAGACTTCTCCTCCTCACCTGTCCAGACCCCTTGTGAGACTTCTGCATCCTCTTGGTTCTCCGGAAGGTTCTAGGTATAATGCAGGTTGTCAAGTGAGAAGAATTTTCCAAGGGCCTTGGAGTAGAGTGAGAGCAGCAGCCACCATGCTGGGGGTGCATGCTGCATGCCCGCCCTCTGCCAAGGCCATGTGGTCAGGGAACAGGCCATCTCTGTGTTCCAGAGGCTGTCTCTATGTCTCTGAGGATTATGTCCACACAACATCAAGGCCCTCCAAGATACCAGCCTCAGGGCTCAGAGGTCAGAAGGCCAGCCATTCTCCAGGCCAGAGGGTGGAGGACAGTGCTGGAGAGCACTGTGCTGAGGTCCCCGAGCAGGAGGCGCCTCGGGCGCTTTTTCTGAGTTGCCTCCTGTGAAAGGTTCATTCCAAAGGACGATGGCAGATGAGGGTGCAGCCATTTGGGTCCCTCCAGCCTGGTTGGTCCTGGAGGCTCTGGAGAGAGCATTTGCAGAAGTTTGGGGCACCTCTTGGTGAAGGGTTTTTCCCTTTCCAGATATGCCGGGACATGGGCTCTCTCCAGCATTCACCCCCCCTAGCTGCCCCTTTGCGATTCCATTTTGACATCTGATCAGTTTAGCCTCCACTTTAGTCTGTTTTTGGCTGCTGACATGAAGCTCCCCAGGTGGGGTAAGTTTCAAGGAGAAGAGGTGGATTTGGACTCATCGTCTGGAGGCCCAAGTGGAGGGGCCACCTATGGAGATGGCTTCAGAGTCCTGAGGTGGCCCAAGGCGCCTCCGGGCCTCAGACAGGGTCACCTGTGTGTGTGGACTTCAATCACTGGGTTCCACCCTGCTGACCTTATGTCATCCTAATCACCTCCCAAAGGTTACACCTCTGCACCTCATAGCTAGGTTCCGCCCTCTTACTATCCCACAGTGGGGACTCAATTTCCACATGGGAAGCCATGGGAGATGCACTTAAACCATGTGTCGTTCCCCCCCCTCCCGTGGCAGACCCTGGGGAAGCAACCAGAGGCGTGGTCAGCCCCTATCTTGTACTGAAAAAACAAGGCTTGGGGCAAAGTGGCAAAGACAGAGGGAAAGTGACTGGACCCCGGTGTCTGGATCCCACGCCCGGGGCCCTCTGGGCATCCTCCGGACTTCCCTCTGTTGTCTCAGAAGCCCTTGCCACGCCCAGCCTGTGCCTCCGCATATGACCTAGGGGGGTGTTGACAAAGGCCTGCCTGGAGGACCTCCCTTCTTAAGCCAAACCAGGTGGGACTTCTCAGGAAGGCAGCTCTGTTGTTGTTGTTGTTGTTGTTGTTGTTGTTGTTGTTGTTTTCTTTTGTTTTGCAGGGCTGGGAAGCAAACGCAGACTCTCGTGCAATGCTAGGCGAGCACCACTGAGCTGTAGCCAGACCTCTAGTGAGTGGGCAGCGCCCGAGCCCTGTGGCAGCCCTTGTCGCCTGGCGCTCCTCAGCGGGCCTCTCCGGCCTTCCACCCTCCCAGCACGTCGCCCTGCCCTCTCCACTTGGGGCACAGCTGTGAAGGAGAAAGCTGAGCCCCTTCACTGTGAGCTGCCTTGAGCTTGGGCTCACTATTCTTGGAGATGTGAGGAACTTTGGATCTCTATTGAGAAAACAAAACAAAATAAAAAGATAGAATCCTAAGTGATGGGGTCCAGGCCACCAGCTTCTGACTCCCGATCTAGTTTGGTGGTGACTCCTGGTCAAGGCCATGGACAAACTTGTGAAAAGCTGGAAGCGCCCAACCTCGGAATGATAAGGCCTAGAGCAGCTGGTTAGACACCACCTGTGGATCCTGGAATCTTGCGATTCTCCACACAGGGAGCTGTGGACCGAGGGTCTGAGGATAGTAAGAAAGTGGACTTTCGAAGTTAAGGGGAAAAAATCTCAGCATTGTAGAATTCTAGAACCTCAGACCTGAGGCCCAGGCTGTCAGGATCTGTGGAGAAGTTGTCTGGAATTCTGGCTGCTGTGCCTGAACTGGCAGATGAGGCCCCGGGACCCCAGCTTTTCCTAGTGAAAGGCTCAGTCCTGTCCGTGGCTGATGAGGGCTGCTAAGTGTTTGAGTGGAGGCTGGCCAGGGCTCTGCTTCTGGGCCAACACTGCCACCATGTGGAGACACTGGGAGCAAAGTGGCTAGGAAGAGACACTTGGCATCGTTCAGTCCCGGAAGCCCTCTCCCTTCCACATACAATCATGGATGGACTTGGTGGCATCTCCTCCCCAGCCCTCAGCTTTGCTGTAGCCCAGGTGAGGATTTGCCTTGTGAGGGTGGCCCACTTGATGATAACCGTAGTGCCCACAGCTCCTGCATGCTGGGTACCAGGGTCTGTGTGGTCCAACTGAGTCCCCATGAAGCCTAAGTCAGAGCTACCATTCTTCCCTTGGGTACATCTTCTAGAAAACGGAAGCCCATCCATCAGAGAGCCATCTGCACTCCATGTTCAACTCAGCACTCACCCCAGGGGCCAAGAAGTGGACTCAAGCTGGTTGACTAACCCTGATGAATGGAGAAAGGAAACGTGGTACCGATACCTGTTTCCACATCTTCAGCCATAGCATCATTGTGGCAACATAGACGGAACTGGAGGGCATTGGCTTAAGTGAAGTCAGCCAGGCAGAAGCCAAAAGAGTGGATATCAGAGCAGAAGGAACTGCACAGCGGCTAGAGGCTGGGAAGGGTGGGGCTAGAGGCTGGGAAGGGTGGGCCCTTCTCCCAGGAAGATAGGGGGAGGTCAGATTCCAGGTGGCCAGACCCAGTTAGCGAGGGGGACGGGTCTAGTGCGCTGCTGCTCAGTGGGGGATTGTGGCTTACAGTGACCTGGGCTGTACTTTGTGAATAGCCACAGAAGAGGAGCGTCACATCTCCTGATATAAGGAAAGGCCTAGCCCCCAAGTGGAGCAGTGCATGCAGCTCACGTGTGTTGAAATATCACATAAATATGTAAGATGATTATATCTTCTCCCACGCGTCTGTCAGCTTGTGCTGTGGGGCTTCTGTGTGGCTGGGATGCTGAAAGCTATACCCCCGGTGTTTCGGATACCAGCAGGGCCACCCATGGTGGGCAGGTTTCAGCTGAGCTTCCAGACTAAAACAGACTAGGGAAAAGGACTCAGCAGCACACTCCAGAAACAATTGCCATTGAAAACCCTATGAATAGCAGAGAAGCTCTGTCAAATGTGGTGCTGGAAAATGAGCCCCCTGAGGCTGGAAGGCATTCAAGAGACGACTGGGGAAGAGCTGCCTCCTCAAAGTAGATTGTTGTTGTTGTTGTTGTTAGATGCCGTCAAGTCGGTATCCGACTCATAGCGACTCTCATAGGGTTTTCAATGGCTGACTGTTTCGGGATTGCCATGGGAGTGGATTGCCAGGCCCTTCTCCCATTTTTGTGGTGCTGGGAATTGAACTCAGGACCTCAGAGACTGCAGTGCAGCGCTCTACCAACAGAGCTAAATCCCAGCCCCCTCAAAGTAGAGTTGACCTTAATGATGGGAATGGAGTGGAGCCCCTGGGACCTCCCTTTGCTGATGTGGCATGCCACAAAATGAGAAGAAACATAGTAGCTGCATCAATGGGCTCAAACCAGACAGATTATGTGCATGGTACAGCGTTGGGTGGTATTTTGTTCTGTTGTACATAAGGTCACTATGAGTTGGACTTGACTGCACCTAACAACACCACCAGCAACATTATGTGTTAATTTGAGAAGAACGAAATGAGTCAGAACAGTGCTGGGGATCGAGGGGCAGTCCACAGAGCTGTTGACACCCACCCTCTTGTCCAGACTCCCAAGTGCTGGCTGACTCCTCTGCTCCAGCCCCACTAGGCCTCATGTCTGGCGCCTCCTATTGGCCACAGCTGCCTCTCTGGGAGGGTCTGTGGCCTCCTGTGTGGGAGTTCATGTGAGAACAGGAGAGTGGGGTGTGGGGTGGCGGTGGGGGAGGCAAAGCACTGGGTAGTCCACTCATCTTTTAGCCTCTACCTTCACAGGCTGAGGGAGGCTGGCCTCCTTGCCTCACCCTCCTGCTATCAGGCCTGTGGCAGCTGTTCCTGGGCCAGCGGAAGGAAGTCAGCCACGCCAGGCTTGCAGCCTATCCGCTCCCACCGGTCGTTCTTGGCCGCCAGGCTGTGTGATGCTCCGTCCCCACGTCTCACCTCCCCACACACCCAGCCAGCTAGCAGTAGGCCACCCTGCTCTCCTATCCCACTGAAGCAAAGCAAGGCCACCAGCTGCCTCTGGCACAGCCTGCAGGTCTCTGTCCCCCCGGCCTCGGAGGGAGGTTTCCTCTGCATTGTCCACCGGCCTAGTGGGTCCAGGAGATCCAAAAAAGCATTTGTTTTCATTCCTTTCGGGTTCTTCTGTGCCCAGTTCAGCGACTATTCCCCTCTCTTTCTTGAATCTTCCACCTGACTCCTACACCAGCAACTTCCCCTTACTCCAAAGGGCATTGTTGTTGTTAGGTGCCGTCTAGTGGGTGTCTGACTCATAGCGACCCTACACATAACAGGGTAAACACCATTGTCAGTGCTCCTCTGCTATTCATATGGTTTTCAACAGCAGATTGATTTTGGGGGAGTGGGTTCCCAGGTCCGTCTCCCAAGCCTACAGTATTTAGTGTTCCCAGGCAGTCTCCCATAAAAGGACTAACCAGGCCTGACCCTGCCTAGCTTCTGAGATCTGACGGGTCAAACACCACAGTGGTGCAGCTGCGCCCAGAGGGCAGGAGGCTGCTTTAAATCATACTGTTTCCTTCTGTCTCTCTGATTGTGACTAGTACACATGGTCCCCAACTTAATGATAGTTTGACTTATTTTCTGTTTCATGAGGGGTCTATCAGGACATTACGTGCATTTTCTGTTTATAATATTTTCAGTTTATGATGGGTTTATTGAGATGCAACCCCTTCGCAAATTGAGAAGCATACATATTGATTTTAGTATATTGATCCTGTATCTTCTACTTTCCTAAACTCACTTATTTGTTCTAGAGGATTTATTCTTTTTCATAGATTCAGTAGGATTTTTCACACAGAAACTCTTGTTATCTGTGAATAAAGACAGTTTACATTCTCTTTTCAGTTCTGAATGACTTTTATTTCTTTTCCTTGTCATCATGCACTGGCTTGGAACTCCAGGACAATGTGGAATAAAAGTTGTGAAGAGTCAGCCTGCATGGGATGGACACGCCTGTAATCCCAGCATTCGGGAGACTGAGGCACAAATATTGATGTGAGTTCTAGGCCAGCCTGGGCTGCACAGCAAGAGCCTGTCTAAAAAAAAAAAAAGATAGAAAGAAAGAAAGAAAGAAAGAAAGACAAAAACAAACAACAAACAAATAAACAAAAACAAAAGTTGCAAGGAGTCACTGTCTTTGTTTTAATGTTAGGGAGCAATCGTGCAGGATTTCATTAAGATGTTGCTGTTAGGTGCCAACAAATCAGATCCAACTCATAGTGACTCTGCGTAAAACAGAAGGAAACACTGCCCAATGCTGTGCCACGCTCTGCACTATGTGAGTGCTTCTTTGATATTCATAGGTCTTGAGTGGCTGTTTCAGGAGTGCTGAGAGTGGGCTGCCAGGCCCTTCCCCCACTTTGGGGGTTCTGGGGATCAAACCCAGGGCTTCAGAGCATGCGTGGCAGCACTCTACAAACCGCACTAACCTCTAGCCCCAGTTACGAGCTTAGCTGCAGGTTTTCATCGGTGCCCTGCATCAGGTTAAGGGAGTTCCTGCTCTTCCGAGTTTGCTGAGCTTCTATCCAAATGTCAGAGATCATCAAGTGATTTTCTGGAGCTGTTGGAACAATTCCATGGTTTTTATTTTTTGACTCTATTTACCACGCGTATCTCCATAGTCTCTCTCTCTCTGCATCATCTTTCAGTCTACCTGCTATCTATCTATCATAACTACCTACCTACCTACCTGCCATCTACCACCTCGCCGGTTTACTCCCTCCACAGCAGAACCTAAGTACCACAAGGGAAAGCCTCTTGGCTGGCTTTCTAGGCCTTCCACTTAGAGTGGATCACAGGCACAGCCTTAGTAATTAATACATACTTGTTAATACGATGCATAAATCCTTCTAAGTTGGCGCTGACCAGTAGGCCTGAGTGTGGAGGGGACTGTTTTTAACCTTTGCTGCTCACAGCGGTCACACCCTGCCAGACGCAGCCGTTCTGCACTCAGAGCACCACTAATGTGGCTCAGGAACCCAGTGGCGAACTTTATCTTAACTGAACTGAGTTTCACTTACGTTTAAGTAGCTCCATGTGGTTAGCAGATGGCCGCTGGCACAGTCTCCAGAGTGCCTGGTGCCCCAGGGGCTCCCGCCTCGTCTCTAGGACAGAGCTCTGCGTTAAGGCCCTCCTGTCTCCATAGTCTAGGAAATGTGCAAGCCCAGCTTGTTTTGGTCAGAACGAAACCCCCCTGGAGACCTCACCTGTCCAAGGTGAGCCTCATGGTGGGCACGTCCAACCTGGGCCTTGCAGGGACAGCAGCTGGCCTTCCCTGCAGCGGTGTGGATGCTCGGCTGGCCCTGACCTCTGGCTCATCTACTCCTGGGGCCCCATGTGGTCAGAGCTTCAAGCAGGCAGCTAACCCTGGGGAAAGATCACAGTCACAGCGCAGGGAAAACAAACCCTAACGCCATGCCCCCAGAAGGTGGGGCCCTGCTGTCCTGGGCAGTCCTGGAAAGGGAGAAGGAGACCACCCAGCCTTCATGCTGCCAGGCGCAGCCCCCCCCCCACCCCCCGTGTTGTGGCCTGGCTGAGCCGGGAGTCTCTCCGTCCCTCACCCCGTTGGCCTGTCCCCTTCTTCGCATCTCATTCTGCCAGTGCATACATTCCCTGCTTCATCGCCTCCCTCTTGCTTTAGTCCATCCTTCTAGAACAAGCTACCCCTAGGCAGGCTATCTATACAAAGGTTTGGAAACTCAGAGTCCAAGGTTGGGTGGCTCCATCTGTTTGGCCTCTGGCAAGGACCCCCCACGCTGCCACCTGCCTGTGGCACAGCACTGTGAAGGAACCTAGCAGGAGCGCGGGGTGGGAAACGGGTCACACAGCAAAACAAGGAGCCAAGAGATTGGATGGTCCAGGCTCAGGATTTTAAAACCCCCTCTCGAGAGAACCAAACAGGGCCCTGAGCACTGTAGCCTTTCTGAGGGTGGCTCCTCACTGAGCCAGTCATGCTCCACGAGGCCTCACCTCTTTCAAGTGTTTTCAGATTATTTTGAAACAGCATCTTGTTATGTGGCCCAGGCTGGGCCCAGCTCATGATCCTCCTGCCTCTGCCACCTGACTGTTGTTGGTTTCTAGTTTTATTCCATGGTGGTCCGAGAAGACAAACCCTGTGACAAACCCTGTGTAGGCGCCTCCTCTTTAAGGTCCCACCACCTCCCTACTCTGCCACGCTGGTACCAGACTCCCAGCATGCTGACGTCACGTAAGCACGCAAACCCTGTCCTGACCCCGTGCCCGTGGCTCTCTATGGGAGTGGAGGGCTCTCCCTCCTCCCTCGGGGCCAAGCTGGCCCTTCCAGGGAAGAGGAAGGCCACGAGGAGGATCCCATGTGAGCTTCTGTGTGGGTGTCCACTCTGGATGTCCTGGCCGCCTGGTCCTCTCCACCTCCACCCCCTGGGGTGACTGTGCTCTGGGCAGGCAGACAGAGGGCAGAGGCCTGAAGGGCGGAGGAGAAACTCCTTTCCTGATGCCCCGCATCTGGCTTCCCCGGCAGGTGTGCTCCTGCCAGCCGGGGCCTTCTCAAGGTTCATTCTAACTGGTGGGACAGGGAGTGCCAAGTGCGTACATAAGATTCTGCTGCATGTCAGGAAGCTGATATTTAGAAAAATTCTGCCAGTGTTTCAAATTTTATTTATTGATTTTAATTGACACATTAAAATGGTATATATTTATTTGATATGTTCAATATGTATATATATCATGTTGTTGTTGTTATTGTTAAGTGCTGTTGAGTTGTGTCCAACTCATAGCGACCCTCATAGTGTTTTGAATGGCTGACTGTTTCAGGATTGCCTCAGGAGTGGATTGCCATGTCCTTCTTCCATTTTTGCAGTACTGGGAATTGAACTCAGGACTTTAGAGACTACAGAGCAGTGCTCTACCAACTGAGCTAAATTCCAACATCATAGAATGGTCAAATAAGCCAGGCACACAAAGATAAATATGGCATGATCTTGCTCATTTATGGAATCTAAAAACATTGATCTCATAGAAGTTCAAAGTGGAGTAGTGGCTGGCAGATGCCAAGTAGGGGAAGGGGGAGAGATGGTGGGCCAAGGTCAGTGGGTACTAAGACACAGCCACACTACATGGGAGGAAGACCTTCTACTGGACCTTCTACTGGACGCAGGAGGTGGAGGCAGGAGGATCTCAAATTCAAGGCCAGAAGCAACATGCACAACTTAGTGAGATGCTGCTACAAGATAAAAAATTTAAAAATGGGCTGGGCGTATAGCTCAGTGGTAGAGTATTTGCAAAGTATGTGATTCCCCCCACAAAAAAGAGTTTTCTAGCCAAATTTTCATTCCCACCAGCAGCCTGAGCTTCCTTCCCCCACCTTCTGCCCCTCCCTGACCTCGCCTGCCCCACCTTCTAGTGGTTGAGTAGTCTGGCCTGTGAGAGCCCAGCGCTTGGCAGAGCAGCCAGCCAGCTGGCCACGAAGTAGGCTCCTGATGAGGCGGTGGGTGCCCTGGAGGCAGGAGCTTGCAGCCTGGAGGCCCACGACACAGCCAGTGACATCAGGGCACTAACGTGGTTGGTCATGGCTGCTCAGCCTGACACCAGCCCCAGGCTCTCTAGCTGTCCCAGTGGTGCCCTGTTTAGAAAGTGTTCTGGTTAGAATCAAGCATTATATTTAGTCCTCCTGTCTTTTTTGGTCTCCTCCAGAACGGCTTACTCATGATTTGTACATCTTTTTGAAGACATGTCTATTCAAGTCCTTTGCCAATTTTTAAATTAGGTGGTTTTTATTGCTGAATTGTAGAAGTTCGTTATGTACTCTGCATACTAATCTCTCTTCAGATACATGACTCACAAGTATATTCTTTCATTTTTTGGGCTCTTTTCACTCTGTTTATTATATACTTTGATGCACAAAATGTTTTATTTTTGAAAAAGCCCAGTTTATTTATTATTTTTTTTTTTGTTGCCTGGGCTCATGGTGTCATATCCAAGCAATTAGTGCCAAATCCAATGTCATGGAGACTTCCCCATGTGTCTTCTAAGAATTATACTGTTTTAGCTCCTAAGTGTAGATTCTTGCTCCATTTTAAAATAACTTCTCCCTGGTGGTGGGCAGGGACACAGAGCCATCCTTTTGCGTGTAGATAGTCTGCCTTCATAGCACCATCTCCCATTCAACAGTCTCGGCATCCTTATTGAAAATCAGTTGATGATTGTGGTGGACAGAATTGTGTCCCTTCCAAATCCACAAGTTGAAGCCTTATATCCCAATGTGACTTGTTTGGACGTAAAGCTTAGGAGAGGGTAATTGTAATTAAATGAGGCTATAAGGGTAGAGACCTTCCCTGACAGGACCATAGAAGGAGAGAGAGCTCTTTCTTCTTGTGTGCACAGATGAAGGGCAGAGCTAGAGGGCACTCCCATCAGGCTACAAAGAGAGACTTCGCCAGAACCAACCCTCCAGATTCCTAGCCTCCTGAACTGTGAGGTGACAAAGTCCTTATTTAAGCCACCTGTTTTGTTATATTTTGTTTTGGCAGCCCAAGCAGACACATAGAACCATACATATTAATGAAGGTTTGTTCCTGGGCACTCTATATTATTGCCTTGGTCTATATGCCTATCCTTATGCTAGGACTGCACTGTCTTGATTATTGTTGCTTTGAAGTAACTTTTGAAATCATGAAGTATGAGTCTTCCAACCTTATTCCTCTTTTTGAAGATTGTGTTATTTATTTAGTGTCCCTTGAGGTTTTATCAATTTTAGGATAAGATTTTCTATTTCTGATAAAACAGAAACAAAAACAAAGAGATGGTGCTGGGCTATTGGTGGAGATTGTCTTGGGTCTGTGGTCACTTGGTTACTGTTATCATCTTCTTAGTGAGTCTTCAATTTGTTAACTCAAGATGTCTTTCCATTACTTTATTGTTTTTAGTTTTCCACATGCCATTCTTTCACCTTCTTGGTTACAATTATTGCCAAGTATTTTATTCTTTTTGACATTTGCCTCAGTCAGTTTGGGCTGCTTGTAACAAAAATACCATAAACAAGGCAGCTTAAACAGTAGGAACTTGCTGCTCACGGTCCTGGAGTCCAGAGGGCCAAGGTCAAGATGTGTGTGTGGTTGATCCATGTCTGCTGAGGGCTCCTGGCTGGTTCAGGGAAGGCCCCCTTTGTAGAATTTCCTTCTCTGGAATATATTCCATTGTGTATGTGTGCATTTCACAGTTATATATGTGAATATGTGTATTACATTTTGTTTACTCATTTGTCAATAGACTACAGTGAATAAGGTGGCAGTGAACATTTGTGTGCAAATATCTCTTCAAAATCTTATTTTCAGTTATTTTGGATCTATACCCAAAATTAGGATTGTTGGATCATATGGTGGGTCAAAAGAATTTTTTTTTTTTTTTTCAGTACTGGTGATTGAACCCAGGGCTTTGTGCCTGCATGCTTTCCAAGTGCTGGACCACTGAGCTGTGCCCCCAGCCCATTTTGTTTTTTACTTTCTGAGACAGGGTCTTGCTAAGTTATGCAGATTGCCTCTGGTCTCGAACTTGCGATCCTCCTGCCTCCACCTCCCGAGCCACTGGGATTACAGGCATGTGCCACCGCGCCCGGTGAAAGATTTTTAATCTTTTGAAAACCTCCTTACTATTTTCCAAAGGAGGTGCCCCATTTTACATTCCCACCCATGGTGCACAAGCATTCCAATTTCTCCACTTCCTTGCCCACACTTGCTTTTTTGTGTAAACGTTTTTAATTATTTTTTATTTTTTATAGAGTGGCCACCGTAGGCTGTAAGACGACATTCTTATTGTGCTTTTGATTTGCATTCCCCTGCTGATTAGTGATGCTGAACATCTTTTCAAAAACCTTTTAGGCATTCATATGTCTTCTTCGGAGTTTATTTATTTTTTGTTTTGCATTGTTTTGTTTTGGTTTGAGATAAGGTGCTGTTTGTAGTAGAGGCTGGCCTGGAACTCACCGTGCAGTGCAGGCTGGCCTGGCTCATCCTGCCTCCTCCTCCCCAGTGCGAGGGTTACAGCTGTGCACCACCACACCCGGTTCTCTTCTTTGGGGTTTAAGTTGAATTATTTGTATTTTCTTTTGTTGTTGAATTACACACACATGTGTATACGTATACACAGATATCTATATACATTCTGCACAATAACTCTACCAGACCTGTATTTGGCAAATTCTCATTCTGTGGGTTGTCTCTTCATTCTTGCTTCCTTTGATATACAAAAGCTTTTTAATTTGATATAATTTCATTCTCTTAGTTTTGCTTTTGTTTCCTGTGTTTTTCCAGTAATATTCAAGAAACTATTACAAAATCCAATGTCATGAAGCTTTCTCCCATTTTCTTCTAAGTGTTTTATAGTTTTAGGTCTTACATTTAGATCTCTAATGCCTTTTGAATTAGTTTTTGTATATGGTATGAAGTAAGGGTTTCTTGCATGTGGATATCCAGTTTTCCCACCACTATTATTGAAGAGCTTGCTCTTCTCCATTGTGTCATCTTCCCACCCCTGTGGAAGATTGCTTGGTCATGTACACTAGAGTTTATTTCTGGGTTCTGTATTCTGTTCCATTGCTCTGTATGTCTGTCTTTGTGCCAGTACTATGCTGTTTTGATTACTGTCTCTTTTGAAATTGTATTTTTAACTTCCTTTTTGGATTTTTCATTGCTAATGTATAGAATGCAGCTGATTTTTGCATGTGGATTTTATAACCTGCAACTTGGATGAGTTTATTAACTCTAACAGAGCTTTTGTGAAATAGGGTTTTCTACACATAAGGTCTTATTGTTTGTAAACAGAGATCATTTTACTTTTTCCTTTCCAGTGGGCATGCTTTTAACTTTACTTTTTTCACTTGCCTGATTGTTCTAGTTCAAACTTCTAGTACTGCACTGAATAGAAGTGGCAAAAGTGGGCATACCTGCCTCGTTCCTAGGCTTCAAGAAAAAGCTTTTAGTCTTTTACCACTGAGTATAAGATGTTGGCTGGAGGTTTCTCACAGATGGCCTTCATCAGAGAGAGTTCCCTTCTATTGTCTATTGAATGTTGGAGGAGTGCTCAGAGGTGCTGGCCACTCCAGCTCTCTTTTGGTTACTATTTTCATGAAATATCTTTTTCTATCCTTTTATTTCCAATCTGTTTGTATCCTTTTATCTAATGCATATCTTTCATAGCTGGCATGTAGGTGAATGTTGCTTTTTATTAAACTTAATATGCCAATCTCTACCTTTTAAGAGGAGAGTTGACTCCATTTCCTTTGGATGCGGCTAATGATAGAAAAGGGTTTACTTTTGCCTTTATCTATTTGTTTTCCATGTCTTCTAGGATTTTTTTGTTCCTCAATTACAGTGTTTTTCTATTTAGTTAATTTTTTTCAGATGTATGATTTTGATTCTATTCTTTCCTTTTTCATGTGTTTTTCTTTCCTTTCCTTTCTTTCCTTTCCTTTTCTTTCCTTTTCTTTTCTTTTCAGTGCTTGGGATCAAAACCAGGACTTGTGTACACTAGGCAAATGCTTTGCCATGGAGCTGCGTGCCCAGCACCTCTGAGCACTCCTCCCACAATCAGCCAGATGTGCACTGAGTTTGGGCTCAGCCCCAGCTAAAAGAGTGGGTCCTCCTGTGCCTTTGCTGAGCGTGCAACTTGCCCTCAGTAATCCGTGGCTTTCTAAGTCCCCTTTGCCCTCTCTTTACTTCCTGGCTAATGTGAGCTGCTCCCTCTGCCGTGCTGCCCCTGCCATGATGGCCTGACACCTCGGACACCAGACTGAACCTAGGGTGGCACCAAGTGAGCAGTTTATGTGAGCTCTGCATGACCACCCTGATGCGGCCTGCTGTCCACATAGAAACGTTCTCCAGTGTGACGACATCCAGGTGAAGAGCCAGCCTCACTGTGTTTGGTGTGGCATGCCCAGGGCCTCTGCGGAAACTGAAATGATCAAAACTAACCTCAGGGGAAAATCCAACCCCTCACAAGTTGCAGGAATATATTCGTAAATCCAAGCCAGGCATAATGGTGCATGCCTGTAATCCCAGCCCTCAAAAGGCTGAGGCAGGAGGATTGATGTGAGTTTGAGGCCAACCTGGGCTATATAGCAAGTTCCAGGCCAGTCTGGGCTGCACAGGGAGACCCTGTCTTGGAAAACCAACCAATCAACCAACCAACAAAACAAAACAAAACACCAAAAAGAAAGAAAGAAAATATACACAAATCCAATTTGTAAAGCAAATAGTAGTAATAATAATTATAATAACAATATAATAATAATAAAAAA
The DNA here is from genome assembly GCA_007922755.1 of Pedetes capensis. NCBI lineage: Eukaryota > Metazoa > Chordata > Mammalia > Rodentia > Pedetidae > Pedetes > Pedetes capensis. The sequence continues at coordinate 123,259 of VMDO01004405.1, forward strand.
ATTCCCTTCTATATCCAAGTACTTTTGAATACCCTAGTTTCTCAAAGAAACTCTCACTGGCTTTTGCTACTGGGCCTCCTGTGCTCCCTTCTGTGTCTGGACTTTTTCACTGGGCACTACAGTTTGTTATCTTGCTTTGCAATGTCTCTGAGCAGTAGCTGCCACTTTCTCAGTGCAAGTTCCAAGGGAGGTGCAACTGAGGCGAGGCCCCTTGGGGGACCCCAGATAGCTCAGGACAGGGAGATTTGATCATCTGAGAAGAGGGCGTCCTGCTCCCTCCAGACTGCACAGGGCCGGTAGGCACAAGGACAGCAAAGAGCCACCAGGCTTCCCGCCACTTCGAAGGAGCCTGGCCATTCCCTGAGATTTGCTTGTTTGCTGTGGACCTTTGGCTCTTTCCCAGAGCTCTGCCAGCTTTCCTCTGCTTTATGATGTTTATGGGGTGGAGGGGGCTGAGAGATGGGCACTGCCTACCATGCTATTTTGCTTTCAGTGTGGGCTTTTCAGTGTTTCTTGATTGGCAGTTTGTTGACCCTCTTGGGTTTTGTTTCTTGTTTTTGAGATGGGGTCTTACTTGTAGCCTAGGCTGGCCCAGAACTTGAACGCACTGGGTAATCCAAGCTGGTGTCAAACTTGCCATCCTCCTGCCTCAGCTTCCCAAGTGCTAGGATGACAGGTGTGGCCACTGCAGCTGGTTTGTTCTGTTTTCTCTCCCACCCTCACTCCAACCCTGGCCCTGCACCGCATCCTCCAAGGATGCTGCTTGGAGAGGTTGTAGGTCTTTCACTCATTCCTTTCCCTGCCCTTCGAAGTCAACGGCCTCTTACCCTCTGTTTTCTTTCTTTCGTATGGGCTTCTCCTGGTCCATTTACCCCCATGGGCTACCCACCTCCCTACCTTCCTTCTTCATTTGTGATTTTTACTAGATTGGGAGGAAGAATACAGCAACATGTGGCTCCATCAGCTCCTTTTGGCCAGATCTTTCTGTCTTTTTCAACAGTTAGCTTTTCTTGGAAACATTATTTGAAGGCAGATGTCCTCTTGGGGGACATTTACAATGCTTGTAACTTTTTACTATGATAAATAATGTTTTGATCACAGTCCTTGACCAGAATGTTTTGTGCATATCTGTTCCTTTTCTACCACAAATGCTTAATGACTGGGTCAAAATTTCGAAAAAGTTAAACATTTCAGTTATATGGGCACATGGCCTAAAAAATTGTATCATTTTACTCTGCTTGCACTGAAGCTTTCTTCTTGTGGTTATAAAGGGCTTTCTCACCCTGCAATTAATTGAAAAGTTCTATATTTTGATTATTTTACTACATCTAAAAATTGCTTATAGCATAAGGATGTAATGTGATTTTTCCTTCTGAAACCATTAATTCATTTTCTTCAAAACTGTTTTCAAATGCAAATCAAAACTATACTGAGTTTCTATCTCATCCCAGTCAGAATGGTTATCATCAAGAAAACAAGCAATAACAAATGCTGGCAAAGATGAGAGTGTGGGAGGAACCCCACTATACTGCTGGAGGTAATGTGAGGGCAGCCACTATAAACATCAGTATGGAGGTTCCTCAAAAACCTAAAAATAGACCCAGCTATGCCACTCCTGCCTGCAGCCATAACACTGTGGTGTCTGATCTTGTCAGATCTCAGAAGCTAAGCAGGGTTGGGCCTGCTTAGTACGTGGATGGGAGACCACCTGGGAACACCAGATACTGTAGGCTTGGGAGAAGGACTGGGCAACCCACTCCCAAAAACAAATCTGTCATTGAAAACCCTATGAATAGCAGAGAAACACTGACAATAGTGTTTTGCCTGTTGTACACAGGATCACTATGAGTTGGACACTGACTCGATGGCACCTGACAACAACAACATGCCAATCCTGGGTATTTACCTGAAGGTATCTAAGTGAGCATACAGCAGAGACACCTGGATGTCCATGCTCATTGCAGCACAGCTCACAATAGCTAAAGGATGGAATCAGCTTAGATGTTCATCAACAGATGAATGGATAAAGAAAATGTGGTATATATACAACAATGAAGTTTTATTCAACCATAAAGAAGAATGAAATTATGTCATTTGCAGGAGAGTGGATGGAACTGGAGATCATCATGTTTAAGTGAAATAAGCCAGACTCAGAAAGGCAAATATCATATGTTTCCTCTCATAGTGGAATTCAGATTTTATATATATATATATATATATATATATACATATACACACACACACACACACATACCCATACACACACACACACACACATACATACATACACATTTATATGCACACACATATATAACATGAAAGTGGAAGGGGAACTATTTCGGGGGAGGAGGGACCAGTAGGAGGGGGAACAAGAGAAGCTAATGAGGGAGTGAATGTGAACAAAGTACCGATATACACAAATTAAAATATTATAATGAAATTTGCATGCTAATTTTTAAAAACCTGCTTTCAATTGGCACATTTCTGCTGAGCTTTTTAAGAAATTTTAATTGACATGTAGTTGTTGTTAGGTGCTGTCGAGTCGTGTCAGACTCATAGTGACCCTTATAGGGTTTTCAATGGCTGATTGTTTTGGGATTGATCATTCAAAAGCGACTGCAGCAGTATATAGACAGGGAATTACTGGAAAATCAAGCAGGATTCAGAAGAGGGCGGGGAACCAGGGACATCATTGCTGATGTCAGGTGGATATTAGCTGAAAGCAGAGAATATCAGAAAGATGTCTATCTATGTTTTATTGACTATGCAAAGGCATTTGATTGTGTGGATCATAACAAATTATGGATAACACTTTGGAAAATGGGAATACCAGAACACCTAATTGTGCTCATGAGAAATCTGTACATGAACCA